>ML431499.1:23431-80019 GCA_005239525.1 Nicotiana knightiana
GGAATTGAGGGGTCATTTGTGGTTGGATTTTGATGTATTTTATATGGATAGACTCGTGGAAGGATAAGGATTTTAGTTTTGTGATTTTTATCGAATTTTGAGACGTGGGCCCGAGGGTCGGGTTTGGCCAATTTTGGGATTTGTGCTTAATTTTGATAATTTTTGAATGGGGTTTGTCTCCCTAGCATTTATTGATGATATTAATCTGGTTTTGATTAGATTCAGAGCAATCGGGAACCGATTCAAGAGGCAAGAGCATCGCATATTAGTATTTGGGCCGGTTTGAGGTAAGTAATGACTGTAAATCTTGTCTTGAGGGTATGAAACCCCGGACTTCGTATTTTCTCACTATTTTGGAGTGGCGCACATGCTGGATGACGAGTGTGTGGCGTGCACTGATTGTGGATTTGGACTTGTTCCTTCCCGTGGCAACTATTGAGTTGCGTATTTACTTTTAAATCATATGTTAAATCGTGTTTTAAGACTATTGTTATATTTGGGCTGTAAGCCATGTTTGGGGCCTTGTGCCGACTTGTTTAGATCCCTTGGGGGCTTTTACTGCTATTCCTCACTGTGTTGACTTATGATTTACACTCAGTCATATTATGTTTAACTGATTTCGAAACTCAGCCTTATTTACACTATTTTGAGATATAAAATGATGTTTTTGGGTCGAGTACCCCGTTTTACTGATAGCCCGAGTGACTTTTGAGAGTTTCTGACCGAGTGAGGCCGAGGTCCTGATTGTTAGGATATGATATGCCACGAGATGGCTTGATATTAGCGCTTGGGCTGTAGGATCCCCTCCGGAGTCTGTACACACCCCTAATGAGCGCAGGTACCTACTGAGTGCAAGTGCCGAGTGACGAGTGATTGGGAGGCATGAGTGACAGTGAGGATGCCCGAGGGGCTGATACTGAGTGATTGGGAGGCATGCTGAGCGACTGATTCTGAGTGATGATTTTCCCGAGGGGCGGTCTATGATACATGTTTTGGCCCGAGTATCTATTTATGATTTATTTCATTTTACACTAAACTCTTTGGGTAATTTTCTGAAATTGTTAGAAATCACACTTTTTGTATATATATATATATATATATATATATATATATATATATAACATTTCAAAAATAATGTGTTTTTAAGGCAAATGTCGTCGTTCCGGATTATGACATGTTACGAAAGATTTTCCACACGTGAGCGTATCTTATTGAAAACTTTGTCATGTTAATGTCGATCTTTCATTTCGATGAATCCCTATCCTAGACCGAGTTGAGTCTTCTTCAGAGGGAAGGTGGGCCGGTGCCCCTGTCGTATGGCTGGTGTCATTCCATGTTAGGTCGTGAGACGGGTGAACCCACCTGATATTGTCTCTTTGTTCTTTTCTAGACCGACTTGTACCGAGATGAGCATATGGGTTGTTCCGTTGAGGTCATCCTCATCTGCTCGAACTTCGACACATCAAGAATTATGGATCTCGTCCCAAGTGGTTGGAGGATATTTCGTCAATCTGCTAAAAAGATTTTTGGTTGTTCTCGAACTATCTCTACTCAACCTGTTCTGAAAAGCCGCAATCGTCATCACCCCGACACGTTCAGCAAAGTCATCCTTGCCCTTTTGAATCAGGTGAGGAAGTCCCTCAGTCCGTCTCCCAAGGACTGCTTGATGCAAATATGTCATTTACTCTTGTTTCGGCCTTCTTGGTTCCAACATGCTGATAAGTGTGGATTTTTATGACCACTTATTAGCACCTTTTTGCTTCTGTTTTGGTCTGAAAGTATTGATATATGTTCCCAACACTGATGAAAGTGTGCAAATTGCAGGAATGTTGGAAATTCGGGCTCTCACGAAGAAATCTGACTCAAAAAAGAGTATTCTAACTGACAAGGCAAGAAGGAGCGCAACACAGAAGAAGTGCTGTCCGCAGAGGTATTTCTGCGGCCGCAGAAGAAAGTGCAGACCGCAGAATGCCCTCTACGATCGCAGAATTGGTAAAGAAGCCAAGCAGACTTTAAGCATAAGTACAGAGCGCAAAATTCCCTCTGTTTATGCTTTAATTTTATAATTAATGATTGCAAACATTGATTCATGGACCTAGTCTAGGAAAGCTTTGATAATTAGAAATTGGTCTAATTAAGGATTTGATTAGCTTAATAGAAGGGTTTGAACTAGAGATAAGAAAAACTCGACTTGAGATCATATCAACTATTTAGCTGATACCCATTTGGGCTTGAGAAAGCCAAATTGGGAAAAATCACTCTATGACTGAGAGGTATTGATTTGGTAACTTAGAGTTGAGAGCTATAATACACCCCGATCAATAAAATAAGTATTAACATACTTAACCCATTAGGCAGATACCTAGGTGAAGGTCACACCCCTAGGCTTTTCAACCTTTTGGTAAAAACAACTAAAACAATCATTCTCTTTAGAAGTAGAAAACAAAAATCCTTTGTTTGGAAGCACAATTTAGTTATTTCATTTGCTATTATACAGTGAATACCCCTAACAACCATATTAAACTCCCTGTGGAAATCTACCCCGACTCTTGTTGGGTACTATTCTTCCTACGACCGTTTCCACTGGCTATTGAGTGCGGATTGGACGTGGAACAATTTTTAGCATCATTGTCGGGGGAGTGTCACGACCCCAAATCCTAACAGGTCGTGATGGCGCCTATCGTGGAACTAGGCTAGCCAACCATCACCTAATTACTCACAATATTGTCCCTCGGCCTCTCTCGTATCATAACATCCTCACAATATCGGCCCGCAGCCTCACTCAGTCAGACACTCTCAACATGCCGCTCGGGCCATCATTATACCGGGTTCTCGACCCAAAACAATGTTTCATTTTCAAGAAATAATAGCAAAATACTCTGAGTGTCAAAACAATTATCAAGAAAAGACTGAGTGGAAATCATAACATATCAAGTGAGGAAAATAGTAAAAACAGCCCCCAAGAGGTAAACAGATCGGCACTAGGCCTCAAACATGGCTTGTAACCCAAATTATATCAAAATATATCAATACTATTAAGCATATGCTTTAAAATCGGGTTCTCAACTCAATAGTTACCTAAAAAGGAATATATTTCCAAATTTTCAATCTTTGCATTCCAAAATCCATGAAAGGATGCAAAGTCCGGGGTTTCATACCCTCAGGACAGGATTTAAAGACATTACTTACCTCAAACTAGCCCGAAAAGCTACTCTGCAACCTGCTTGTCTCTCGAATCAACTTCCGAGCGCTCCAAATCTACCAAGTTCAGATTTTTATCATCAAATTATGCTTAAGAAATGAATTCCAATTGAAAAGTACCAAATTCAGCTCAAAATCCGAAATTAACCAAAACCCGACCCCCGGTCCCGCGTCTCGGAACTTGAAAGTTTTTATACCAAAATATTCTTCATCCTTTCGCGAGTCCGTACATATAAATAACGCTAAAATCGAAGTTCGTTTGACCCCTCAAATCATCCCCTAAAGGTCTCATATTCTCAAGCCCTAACTCCATCTTTTTTTACTGATTTTCATGAATTAAACACTGATATTTGATCCTTAATCACATATAATCGAGTATTAGGGTCCAAAATCCTTACCTCTATGAAGAACAATGATTTCCTCTCTTCAAAATCGCCTCAAAGCTCTTTTCCCGTTCAACAATGGTGAAAAAGTGGGTATTGGTCGTGGAGGGTTTATTTAAATACTGCCCAGGTACTTATTCATCGCGATCGCGGGACCCACATCACGATCGCGAAGCACTAATCCTCTGCTGCCCCAAATATACCTTCTTCGATCGCAACATATGCCACGTGATCGCAGTTCCTTATGACCTCAACGTATGCGATCGCAAATCTACCTACGAGATCGCGAAGCGCACATGACCAACCCCCACACGCGCCTCTCTAACACTACGCGATTGCATGAGCTCCCACGCGATCGCACTGCTTAAGCCGCCCAACCTCTGCGATCGCGGACTTATGCGATCGCAGAGAGTAAATTTCTGCTCCCCTCAAATTGGACTACGCGATCGCGGTTCCTCCTACGCGATCGCAGAGAATGATTTTCTGCTGCAAAAAAATCAGAAACCAGCAATATTCCTAAGTATAAAAATGCCCGTTTGAGCATCCGAAATGCACCTGAGGCCCCCCAGGACCTCAACCAAACCTACCAACATATCCCATAACATCATTCAAACTTAGTCGAGCCTTCGAAACACCAAAAACAACATCAAAACACCAAAATCACATCGAATTCAAGCCTAAAAACTTTGAAATTTCTAAAATCCATCAACGATGCCGAAACCATCCAAAACACCTCCGATTGAACTGAAATTTTGCACACATATCCAAAATAACATTACGAACCTGTTCCAACTTCCAGAATTCCATTCCGACCCCGATAGCCTATTTTTCACTGCCGACGAAAATCACCAAAAACTAACTTTCGCCAATTCAAGCCTAATTCTACACCAGACATCACAAAATTATCCAAACATACTCCTGAATCCCAAATCACCTAACGAAGCTATCTGAGCCTTAAAATCCGCATTCCGAGGTCGTTTACCAACTCCCACTTTAAGGCTATTCTTAAAGACTAAGTGACTAAATTCTCACTACAACCATTCTGGTTCCGAGCCTACCAACACTAACACCTCATAAATAGTATAACCAACCTATGACAATGCAATAACAATAATAAAAATGCAAGTTCTATGTAACGACCGACCGGGTCGTTACAGGGATTAAAAATGGTGTTAGATATATATATTGTAGTGTGTGTTTGGAATATTTTCTTTCCCTTCCGTTTTACTAACTTGTGTGAGGAATTATAGGTACCAATATGGCAAACAATGATCCTGGAAATTTGCCTTTAGGGAAATTGGACGGCGAGTAGGAACAATTAGAGGAGGTACCTCTTGAGCCTCAATCCAACTTGAAGAGGCCGGGTACCTCATGACAATGTGCCCGTACCACCCCCACCTCCACCACAAGCGGCTCCACGCCGGATATTGCCCAATGAAGATTATGCTAGTGCAATAGTCACTCCCCGTATTAGGGCGGGCAATCTAAATCACCAATGTGATGCTCACTTTGCTTGAGCAACAGGGTTTCTTTACCAGTGCTCCAACTCAAAATTCTTACAAACATTAAAAGGTATTTGTGGATACATGTTGGGGGAGCAAGCAAACTAATGTTTCCGAGGATGCATTGAGGCTAAGGCTTTTTCCCTTCTCTCTATGGGGGAAAGCTTTAGATTGGTTGGAGCGATTGCAGAACCATTCAATTTACACTTAGGATGAGTTGGCAGAAAAGTTTATATCTATGTTTTTCTCTCCCGGGCACATGGCTACACTTCTACATAAGATCTTGACATGCAAGAAAGAGCAAAATAAACCGCTACACAAAATATGGGAGCGCTATAGAACAATGGTTAAGGAATGTACCAACAACTATATGAAGGAAAACATGATTCAACAAAACTTTTATAATAGGATTAACACAACCAACCAATATGTAGTAAATCAACTAGACGGTAGGGACTTTATGACTACGCCTTATGCAGAGGCGTGTGAAATCTTGGATGTGATGGAGGAAACGTCGTTGGCTTTGAAATCTCGAGCCAATATTCCACAAGGTGATCTAAATATGATCTAAATTCACAAATAAGTGCAAGACCATGGGTAAGCCATTGGCGAATGGACAACTACCATGACTCAACTAGCGAAAGCCCAACTAAATCAAGTGAAAGCTCCTAAGAAAGTTAATGCTATGGAGGGAGTGAATGTGATGGTGAACAAGAGGAGGACCAAGGGTCCACAAGTGCAAACGGGAGTGGAGAACTATGTGCAAGATGATGGTGGTTTTGAGAAAGATGATTTTCATAATGAACAAGAGAAGAAAGTGCAATATGTAAACAATTTTCAAGGGAAAAGAAACAACTTCCAAGGCCCAAAACAACAACAATAGCGACCACAAAACAATCATGGCAATAAGAATTCTAACAATTAAGGGAATTGGCATAACAACAACAATCAATGAAATTGTAGTGGAAACAACCAAGGAAATTAGGGAGGAAACAATCAAGGTGGATGGAGTAACAATCAAGGCAACTGAGGGTCGAGTTTTCAAAGTCACCCGATGTACCAACAACTGAGAAATCCACCTTCTTATCCTTCCCATGGTTCAAGTTCTTCAAATAATGAGATGGGACATATTGAAAGTATGTTCAAGAAAATGATGGAAAAAATGCCGATTTGGATGCCCAACTTGCAGAACACATCAATCAGCAACCTAGGAGTTCAAATGGGGAAAATCTCTCACGATCTAAATTTTCATCATAAGGGGGCACTACCAAGTGACACGGTGGTAAACCAAAAGGGTGTTAACAATGCGGGACATTCCACGACGGTTATCACAAAAAGTGGAAGAGGCGGGAATTAGCCCACCTCAAGTGGTAGGCGCCTTGTTAATAATGATCAAGTGATGCAAGAAGAAGAGATCCTGAATGATGTTTGGATATAATTTCGTATTTTTAGTGCATTACTTATCTTACCTTTTGGGTCTTTAATGCTAAACTATACTATATTTGTGCTTAATTGAGTCTATTTTATGTGTAGGTACGTTGAAGGCAAAATTGGGAGCAAACTAGAGATTTTATGTGTATTTTATATACTACAAGAGTGAAGTATGATTATTCAACTAGTAGGTATTTAATTTATGAAGAAAGACAAAAGAACAAATGGAAAAAGAAAGGTATTATTGATGAAAAGAAGAATTGGAAAAAGAATAAGAAAAAAATAGAATGAGAAAAGAATTGGAATTGTTAGGCAGCATTTTAAATGAAACAAAAACAATCATCGTGAAGGATCTTGCGGTGCACAATGGAAAGCGAGCTGCAGAGCTCGTGCCGCCAGGGGTATAGCAAGAAGAACCACGCGTTTTGCCTCGTGAGGCACGGTCTGTAACGACTGTGTTCCGGATTTTTAAAGTCTATTTTGTCTCCTATTTTGTTTTGAACTTAGTTATTCCGTTTGGATATTTTCCCCACATATATAAATAGTCATTAAACACCATTTTGAGGGAGTTTTGCTACCAGAGGCAAGAACATCACGTGGAATAACTTTTGGAGGAGAAAATCATAGAGTTCTTCATTCCTTTATCTTTTCTTTGTAATTTGTTTATGCAAAATACTTGGAAAATTATTACTACAAACATGAGTGGCTAAGCACTCTATTTCTAGGGTTGTGGTTGACATGATTATTAATGTTTATTAATTAAATCTTCGTTAATTCAGATTATCATCTTGTGGTTGTTTCTCTAATTTTGTGCATATTGCTTAATTGTTTGGCCATCAATTAGTTCTATTTACTATCTATTCTATGCTTGGAAAAGCCATGAATAGATTAGAGTAGAATTAGAGAGAGCTTGTTTCTGAATCCGTGGCTCGAGGAAGATTTTACGGTTAGGATAGGAATATACCTAACAGTCTTGCTTAATTTAATATCGTATTATATTTGTTCAGGATAGACTTAATACCATAGGAATATATGATTAATATATTTTTGACTGGCGAATAGTATTGTGGGAACATGCTATTCATATAAACGTTCTGGTTAATTAGAAACCATAGATAATCTGGATTAACGAGTGTGATTATTGAACTTACTAGGATTGATAAACCAACCACAACCCTAGAATTTTTACCTCCTCTGAAGTAAAATTTCATCATACACAATTGCATTCTTGATAATTTAGTTGTTATTTGTTTAATTTTTGCAATAGTAGATTAATAGGAAAATATCACTCTTAAATATCTTGGACAATTAATTGATTTTAATTTGCTTAGTTAACGATCAATGTAAGTCTCTGTGGGTTCGACATCCGAATTTCGAGTCACTTTATTACTTGACGACCATGTATACTTGCGTGTACTTGGGGAACCAACAAGTTTTTGGTGTCATTGCTGCGGACTTAGTTATTGGTTTTTTATCTAAGTTTAGCTTTTAGTTGATTTTTGTTCAATTTTATAATTATTTTTATTTATTTAGTATTTTCTTTTCTTATTTTGACATGGCATCCTGGAATGAAAATTATTTGAATAATAATTATTCTTACTTTGATGATCCCTGTCCATATTGTGGAGGACCCCTCTGGTGGAAAAATTATCAGAATATTCCCGCGAGCGAGTTGTGAGAACAATCATCAATCCTTTGAGTGGAATATTTGTAATATGTGTGGTGGTCAATATTGCCATTGGGATGATTGTCCTCATTCTTTTCTTTCTTCTCTAAGTCATTATTATGATCTTGCTAACAATGTTTGCGAATTTGATAGGGGCAATAAAGTGCAGGATATGGAACGTGATGCATATATTAGGGATATTCTGAGGCAAGTAGCAAAGCAACATGATCAACTCAAAAAAGATATGAAAAGAACGAGGGCAACAATCACAAGAATGAAGGCCAATATGGAAGAATTGAGTGAAGAGAGCGAGTACCACCAAGAGGGGAAAATTTTGAAAAAGAAGAGATTATGAGTCAAACTTGACTGGTGGAACAAGCTAAAATATTGGAATATATGAGGCTCAACATGAGAAAATTACAGATGGGATGAAAGACTTAATAAAAGGAAGAGCTGAACTGGGGCAAGAGATTGAAAAATTTGGCACTGTTATTCATGACTCGGGAGCTCAATTGATTGCAAAGGTTGATGCGTCTAACGCCCAACAAAATAGTAATGAGTTGTGTGAAGTTGAAAAGGAGCTTATACGCCAAATTGAAGAGCTAAAAGCGGAGAGTCAATCATTCGAACATACTTTTATTAATGAAGTCCATGTTGAGGAAGGCACTCTAAAGTCATGTGAGGAAGTATATAATATTATACGTGAAGACTCTAGTATGTGTACATACGAGGATGTAAATAGTGACGCACTTCTAGATTTGGGGTGTACTTATCCTCATTCCATACATTTTTCAACATTGTGTTTGGATTATGACATGAAAATCGACTCAACCGAGATTTTGAGGAGCCAATGGACGAGGAACAGGGTGCCTATATTCTTGAATCTATTGTTCTAAAAAGTAAAAATTACATTCCTCATCTAAAGGCCACGAAGTATAGAGTGGAAATGCTTGGCCTGGATATCTTTGTAGCCCTACCAAATGAGCTTAACCACAGACTGGATGCCCTATTGGGGGCTCAATTCATAAGTTCGAGATGGAGACAAAAAGTGCTTCAAGTCATGCCGCGATGTTAAATCAGGCTCTTGTTAGGAGGCAACCCAACTTTACTGCTTTCTTTTATTTGTATTTTTATCTTATTATTGTTATAGTGTCTGTTTTGTTTTGTAGGATTATAAGCATAGGAGGCTAATACATTAGAAGTGTGCAAAAGCGAGTTAGATGGTGAGAACTAAGTGTGGGGTGCCACACAAAGGACCATGCATTAGGGAAGTCTGAGTACCCCGTAAGCCGCTATTGCTTCGGCCTTTGGCCTTTTCAGGGAGTTTCTTGTCCACCCTTGTTATTGTTTTGCTTTATTTGTGCATTGGGGACATTGCATCTTTTAAATGCGGGATGGGAGAATTCTCTAGATAATTAGTAGTAGGATATAGAAAAATGTTAACTTCTTATTTGTGATTTCGTAGTTGTGTAGTATTTTAATAGTTATGAAAAACTCGAAAAAAAATTGAAAAGGAAAAAAAAGTAGAAAAATTGAGCTTTTCCCGACGATGGATCTCCTAGATAGTTTTCTTGAGGGATTTAAGTCTAAAGAAAAAGGACAAAAGTATTTTCTTTTGTTAGGTACTGTAGTAATTCCCCCTTGAGTTTTCTTTGTGTCGCGTTTCTTTTCCAAGGGTTTTGTTTGAACCGGGTGTAGTTAGTTTTATTTTTTTAGGAGTAGGAGTCACTGTGAGATGAATTGAATTGGAGAAATATCTCTTGACTTTGTTATGCCTTGACAATAGTGAGTAATTTGGTTGTGGCGCTTAAGATCAGTTTTTGACTCTTGTATAAGTACCTTAAATCGTATGATCTTAAATTTGCTTCACTGCTTTGACTAGAGTGTCTTGATGAGTCCAATCCTGAGTGAGTTATGTGCCATGTGTGTGTGAGGTTTGTATGTATTCTATGCATTGCATTTGATGTCTAGAACTCGCCCTGTGTGTTTGCAAAGCAAAATAGTAGTTTTGTTCAGTCTTGGAAGTTATATAGGCGTTTCTTTGTTGAGCCATATATATACATACATATATATATATATATATATATATATATATATATATATATATATATATATATATATATTACCCGCCTAATTGTTATGTATCGTAGTTAACCTCGTTGGGCCTGTAATCCCGTTTCTTTGGAAACCACATTACAAACCTGACCCATTTGTTTGAATTAACCATCTATTTGAACCTTTTCACCTCTCATGAGCATTTGAATAGTTATGAACTTTGTAAAAGTTAAAGAGTGAGGTAGATGATTTGGCTTTTAAGTGGAACTAAAGAAAAAAAAAGAAAGGTGCACTATTTTAAAATAAATAAAAGCCACTTGAATTGAAAAAGAAAGAAAGAAAAAAAATAGTTGTATTGATGTGAAAGATATTCCTTGAAAGTTGTGACTCTTGATGTAATCGTGTTTAAAGAAGTATGGAGTCAATATACATTGATGCGAAGGTGGAGTTATGGTTTGACATAAGTGTGGGATTTTGAATATTAAAGTGTATGTATTAAAGTGCTTAGGAAGGTTTAGTCACTCTTATATCCAAATATTTCCTACCCGAACACAACCTACATTACAACCAATTAAAGTCATACTTGATCCTAGAGTAAATGAGCTCGATTAGTAGAGTAGTACCCTGCGGGCAAGCCTATGGTGCATCTTTTGTGGCATATGAATGTTATTTCTGACAGTGAGTGAATTTTTTCTATCTTGAGTTCCTAATTAATCTTAATTTTTATTGTGTGTGGAACTACTCTCTTTTGTTGTGTGAGGACACTTGATTCATGAAGGAAAGGTAAGGTCATTGACCTCTATGTTAGAGTAAGTGAGTAAGTTGTGAATAATGCATGGTACTTCCGAATCAAGTCTTGAGGTGAGGATGATACACCCTTGTTCTTAGTCTATTTTAAATATTCTTGGTGTAATGAGTTAGGAGAATTGTTTAAAAAGGGTCGTGTCTATATAAAGTGTAGTTTTATTGCTCGAGGACGAGCAACGTTTAAGTGTGAGGTAGTGATGTTTGGCTAGAATTCCATATTTTTAATGCATTACTTATCTTACATTTTGGGTCTTTAATGCTAAACTATACTATATTTGTGCTTAATTGAGTCTATTTTATGTGTAGGTACGTTGAAGAAAATAATGGAAGCAAATTGGAGATTTTAGGTGTATTTTATACCCTACAAGAATGAAGTATGATTATTCAACTAGTGGGTATTTAATTTACAAAGAAAGACAAAAAAACAAATAGAAAAAGAAGGGAACTACTGATGAAAAAAAGAAGAAAAAAAAAATAGAATGAGAAAAGAATTGGAATTGTTAGGCAGCATTTAAATGAAGCATTAACATGCATCACAAAGGATTTTACGGCGCACAGTGGAAAGCGAGCTGCAGAGCTCGCGCCGCCCGGGGTATAGAGAGAAGAACCGCGCGTTTTGCCTCACGAGGCACAGTCTATAGCGAGCGTGTTCCGAATTTTTAAAGCCTATTTTGTCTCCTATTTGGTTTTGAACTTAGTTATTCCGTTTGGGTCTTTTTTCGACACATAAATAGTTATTAAACACCATTTTGAGGAACTTTTGTGACCGGAGGCAAGGACATCACGCGGGATAACTTTTGGAGGAGAAAATCATAGAGTTATTCATTTCTTTATCTTTTCTTTGTAATTTTTTTATGCAAAATACTTGGAAAATTGTTACTACGAACATTAGTGGCTAAGCATTCTAGTTCTAGGATTGTGGTTGACATGATTATTGACGTTTATTAATTACATCTTCATTAACTCGGATTATCATCTTATTGTTGTTTCTCTAATAATTGATTAATTGTTTGGCCATCAGTTGAGTTATATTGACTATCTATGCTATTGTCACGACCCAACCTACCCAGTCGTGATGGCGCCCATCGTGGTACTAGGCTAGCCAATTCGTTATTCAAAATATACAATATTCCTTTTTTGTAATAATTTGGTTTGCAACTTTTTTCTTCATTCAACTTTCGTTTAACAATCCATAACAAGTAAAATAAACAGATGTAAAAAAAATAACGGTCCGATCTCGGGTGTCACTAGTCATGAGCATCTATGATACAAGTCTAATACAGTCTACCAAAATGACAAGAGAAATCTAATAAAAATGATCTACTGGAAAAAAAGAGGGAGAAGAGCAAGGTTGCTGTCGCCATGTAGCTACCTTGCTAAACTTCGAAGTCGACTAATGAAGGATCAACGCTCACCTGGATGTCCCATGGCACCTGGATCTGCACACAAGGTGCAAGGAGTAACGTGAGTACGCCAACTCGGTAAGTAACCAACCCATAAATAATGTCTGAGTGCAGTGACGAGCAGTACAAAATCACATAAAGTTCACAATATAAAGTCTCAGTGGAAACAACGAATGCCAAATCAGTTTTCAAGTCAAATATCTCGTAAAACTCCAGTTTCAATGGAAAGCATATGTAAAACATATTTTTAACAGTTTCAATAGAGGCTCCATATAAAGATAGAGTGAAAATAGTGTTTTCATAAACAAGCCCCTCGGGCAAAACATATCACTCATAAACAGCCTCTCGGTCAAGCCTCACTATCACTCATGAACAACCCCTCGGGCATACCTCACAATCACTCATATATCAGCCCCTTGAGCATGCCTCACCATCGCTCAAGCCTCCCAGTCACTCGTCACTCACACTCGCACTCAGTAGGTACCTGCGCTCATTGAGAGTGTGTATAGACTCCGGAGGGGCTCCTTCAGCCCAAGCACTATGTCAAGCTAAATCATGGCATCAAATCACTCAGGCCCTCGGCCTATAATAAACATGCTACGACGTGCAGACCGATCCCATATCATATCCTCACAAATCAGGCCCTCGGCCTCACTCAGTCATAAACCTCACAAGCCACTCGGGTATTGCAGTAAAATTAAGGGACTTAGCCCAAAACAACTTTCATATGCTTTAAGATAGAGTAATCAAACTGAATTAAACAATAAACAGGTAAAAATCATGACTGAGGATAGCTTTCAAATCGAAACAGTGTAAGGATAGAAATAAAATNCGCCCTGTGTGTTTGCAAAGCAAAATAGTAGTTTTGTTCAGTCTTGGAAGTTATATAGGCGTTTCTTTGTTGAGCCATATATATACATACATATATATATATATATATATATATATATATATATATATATATATATATATTACCCGCCTAATTGTTATGTATCGTAGTTAACCTCGTTGGGCCTGTAATCCCGTTTCTTTGGAAACCACATTACAAACCTGACCCATTTGTTTGAATTAACCATCTATTTGAACCTTTTCACCTCTCATGAGCATTTGAATAGTTATGAACTTTGTAAAAGTTAAAGAGTGAGGTAGATGATTTGGCTTTTAAGTGGAACTAAAGAAAAAAAAAGAAAGGTGCACTATTTTAAAATAAATAAAAGCCACTTGAATTGAAAAAGAAAGAAAGAAAAAAAATAGTTGTATTGATGTGAAAGATATTCCTTGAAAGTTGTGACTCTTGATGTAATCGTGTTTAAAGAAGTATGGAGTCAATATACATTGATGCGAAGGTGGAGTTATGGTTTGACATAAGTGTGGGATTTTGAATATTAAAGTGTATGTATTAAAGTGCTTAGGAAGGTTTAGTCACTCTTATATCCAAATATTTCCTACCCGAACACAACCTACATTACAACCAATTAAAGTCATACTTGATCCTAGAGTAAATGAGCTCGATTAGTAGAGTAGTACCCTGCGGGCAAGCCTATGGTGCATCTTTTGTGGCATATGAATGTTATTTCTGACAGTGAGTGAATTTTTTCTATCTTGAGTTCCTAATTAATCTTAATTTTTATTGTGTGTGGAACTACTCTCTTTTGTTGTGTGAGGACACTTGATTCATGAAGGAAAGGTAAGGTCATTGACCTCTATGTTAGAGTAAGTGAGTAAGTTGTGAATAATGCATGGTACTTCCGAATCAAGTCTTGAGGTGAGGATGATACACCCTTGTTCTTAGTCTATTTTAAATATTCTTGGTGTAATGAGTTAGGAGAATTGTTTAAAAAGGGTCGTGTCTATATAAAGTGTAGTTTTATTGCTCGAGGACGAGCAACGTTTAAGTGTGAGGTAGTGATGTTTGGCTAGAATTCCATATTTTTAATGCATTACTTATCTTACATTTTGGGTCTTTAATGCTAAACTATACTATATTTGTGCTTAATTGAGTCTATTTTATGTGTAGGTACGTTGAAGAAAATAATGGAAGCAAATTGGAGATTTTAGGTGTATTTTATACCCTACAAGAATGAAGTATGATTATTCAACTAGTGGGTATTTAATTTACAAAGAAAGACAAAAAAACAAATAGAAAAAGAAGGGAACTACTGATGAAAAAAAGAAGAAAAAAAAAATAGAATGAGAAAAGAATTGGAATTGTTAGGCAGCATTTAAATGAAGCATTAACATGCATCACAAAGGATTTTACGGCGCACAGTGGAAAGCGAGCTGCAGAGCTCGCGCCGCCCGGGGTATAGAGAGAAGAACCGCGCGTTTTGCCTCACGAGGCACAGTCTATAGCGAGCGTGTTCCGAATTTTTAAAGCCTATTTTGTCTCCTATTTGGTTTTGAACTTAGTTATTCCGTTTGGGTCTTTTTTCGACACATAAATAGTTATTAAACACCATTTTGAGGAACTTTTGTGACCGGAGGCAAGGACATCACGCGGGATAACTTTTGGAGGAGAAAATCATAGAGTTATTCATTTCTTTATCTTTTCTTTGTAATTTTTTTATGCAAAATACTTGGAAAATTGTTACTACGAACATTAGTGGCTAAGCATTCTAGTTCTAGGATTGTGGTTGACATGATTATTGACGTTTATTAATTACATCTTCATTAACTCGGATTATCATCTTATTGTTGTTTCTCTAATAATTGATTAATTGTTTGGCCATCAGTTGAGTTATATTGACTATCTATGCTATTGTCACGACCCAACCTACCCAGTCGTGATGGCGCCCATCGTGGTACTAGGCTAGCCAATTCGTTATTCAAAATATACAATATTCCTTTTTTGTAATAATTTGGTTTGCAACTTTTTTCTTCATTCAACTTTCGTTTAACAATCCATAACAAGTAAAATAAACAGATGTAAAAAAAATAACGGTCCGATCTCGGGTGTCACTAGTCATGAGCATCTATGATACAAGTCTAATACAGTCTACCAAAATGACAAGAGAAATCTAATAAAAATGATCTACTGGAAAAAAAGAGGGAGAAGAGCAAGGTTGCTGTCGCCATGTAGCTACCTTGCTAAACTTCGAAGTCGACTAATGAAGGATCAACGCTCACCTGGATGTCCCATGGCACCTGGATCTGCACACAAGGTGCAAGGAGTAACGTGAGTACGCCAACTCGGTAAGTAACCAACCCATAAATAATGTCTGAGTGCAGTGACGAGCAGTACAAAATCACATAAAGTTCACAATATAAAGTCTCAGTGGAAACAACGAATGCCAAATCAGTTTTCAAGTCAAATATCTCGTAAAACTCCAGTTTCAATGGAAAGCATATGTAAAACATATTTTTAACAGTTTCAATAGAGGCTCCATATAAAGATAGAGTGAAAATAGTGTTTTCATAAACAAGCCCCTCGGGCAAAACATATCACTCATAAACAGCCTCTCGGTCAAGCCTCACTATCACTCATGAACAACCCCTCGGGCATACCTCACAATCACTCATATATCAGCCCCTTGAGCATGCCTCACCATCGCTCAAGCCTCCCAGTCACTCGTCACTCACACTCGCACTCAGTAGGTACCTGCGCTCATTGAGAGTGTGTATAGACTCCGGAGGGGCTCCTTCAGCCCAAGCACTATGTCAAGCTAAATCATGGCATCAAATCACTCAGGCCCTCGGCCTATAATAAACATGCTACGACGTGCAGACCGATCCCATATCATATCCTCACAAATCAGGCCCTCGGCCTCACTCAGTCATAAACCTCACAAGCCACTCGGGTATTGCAGTAAAATTAAGGGACTTAGCCCAAAACAACTTTCATATGCTTTAAGATAGAGTAATCAAACTGAATTAAACAATAAACAGGTAAAAATCATGACTGAGGATAGCTTTCAAATCGAAACAGTGTAAGGATAGAAATAAAATACCCCTGAGGGTCCAAACAGTACTGGCACAATGCCCCAAATATGGCATTCAACCCAAGTTATAAGAATTCTTTCTAAAGTACATAACTGTTATATAAATTTAATCAAAACATGCAACTCTACACGCCCACACGCCCGTCACCTAACATGTGCGCCACCTCAATATAGTGAAATAGTACGAAATCCGGGGTTTCATACCCAAAGGTCTAGTTTTACAATCGTTACTTAACTTTAACCGGACACAACTCTAGTCCGCGATGCTCTTGCCCCTTTATTCAACCTCCAAATGCTCCGAATCTATCCAAAAATCAATAGATGTTCATCAATACATTCTAAGGGAATGAATCCCATACGAAATCTATCAATTTAGGTCAAAAATCCCAAAATTGGCCCAACCCGGCCCCTGAGTCCACGTCCCTAAATCCGATAAAATTCCCAAAACCAAGAAACCCGTTCTCTCTCGAGTCCAACCATACCAAATTTATCAAAATTCGGCTTCGAATCGATGTTCAACTCTCAAAAATCCATTTATGAACTTTCTACAATTTCCCCCAATTTTTCATCCCAATCTTCTAATAAAATGATGGATTTAATGTTATAATCATGCATTGTAGCCAAAACTGAGTTATAATCACTTACCTCGATGGGTTTCTTGAAAATCCCTCGAAAAATTGCAAAAACCACGAGCTCTCTAGGTCAAAGTATGAAAAATAAAACCCTGGATCCGTATTTACAGTGTACCCCTCTAATTCAAATTCAACTAACCGCCAAAAATAACCGCACCCGCGCTTCTCACCGCTGTGTGCGGAATTTCCGCTGCGACCGCGAAAAATCGCCAGCTCCTGTGGTCGCGCACCTTCTTCCGCTCTCCATGCCAACCATCACTACTGACCGTGGAAAACTATCACCCCCGCGAACTTCCTCCACTGACTGCGAATTTCTTGCGCGTTTACGTTCCCAACTTCAGAGAACCACTCTTGAACACCAGTAACTCCCTTCAGCAACATCAACACCTGTTTCCAGCAGCTAATTCACCTGCTAACCATCCGAAACACCCTCGAGGCCCTCGAGATCTTATCCAACCACACCAACACGTCCTACAACATCATTAAAACTTAATCAAACCTTTAATTCACTTGAAACAACATCAAACATAAGATCGAACCTCTGATTCAAGCCTAAGAACTCCGAACTCCAAATTCCACAATTGACTCCGAAAACAATCAAACCTTATCCGAATATTCTCGAATTTCACACATAAGTCAAACATGCCACTACGAATCTATTCCAACTCCCAGAATTCCATTCCGACCTTGTTATCAAATCTTCCCTACTGACCGAAAATCACCAAATTACTAACTTCGCCTATTCAAGCCTAACTCTATCCCGGACTCCCAAATCACATCCCAAACCCAAACCAATCAATCTGATACTATACATTACAGCTTAACATCACCTAAATAAGTAGGAATTGGGGAAATGGGCTAAAACTCGCGGAACGACCGTCCGGGTAGTTACAGCTATGCTTGGGAAAGTTGTATAGATTAGAGTAGAGTTAGAGAGAGCTTGTTTCTGAACCCGTGGCTCGGGGGAGGATTTCACGGTTAGTATAGGAATATACTTAACAATCTTTCTTAATTGAATACCTTATTATATTCTTTCATGATAGACTCAATACTATAGGAATATAGGATTGATATATTATGGACTGACGAGTAGTATTATGGGAACACGCTATTCATATAAACGATCCGGTTAATTAGCAACCATAGATAATCTGGATTAATGAGTGTGATTATTGAACTTAATAGGATTGATAAATCAACCATAACCCTGGAATTTTCACCTCCTCTGAAGTAAAATCTTGTCATACACAAGTACTTCATGATAATTTAGTTGTTATTTATTTAATTTTCGTAATAGTAGATTAATAGAAAAATATCACTCTTAAATATCTTGGACAATTAATTAATTTTAGTTTGCTTAGTTAACGATCAATCTAAGTCTCTGTAGGTTCGACATCTGATTTTTGAGTCCCTTTATTACTTAACAATCACATATACTTGCGTGTACTTGGGGAACCAACACCGAACAATGTTGTTTAACCTAATGAGGAAGTTCAGATTTATATTTATTATAGTGTGGAAGAGATTCATGAGGAGGTGAAACCATCTAGGGAGCACATTATTGACATAGCGGAGCCAGTAGAGCAAAAGGCTAAGGCACCATTGCCTAAGTCTCCACCTCCATACCCTCAAATACTTTCCAATCAAAATGGCGAGAATCAATTCAAAAAGTTCATTCAAATGATGAAGAGTCTTTCAATCAACGTGCCATTAGTCGAAGCTTTGGAACAAATGCCCGGTTCTGCAAAGTTTATGAAGGATCTTGTGACAAAGAAGCGGTCAATGTATTTTGAGACCATCAAAGTTACTCATCAAGTGAGTGAAATTGTTCATTCAATGGCTCCGAAGTGTGAGGATCCCTATGCTTTCATGATTCCTTGTGCAATTGAAAGTGTCGAGTTTGCTAAAGCTCTTTGTGATCCTAGGGCAAGTATAAATTTGATGCCCTATTCGGTTTTCAAGACTTTGGGAATTGGGAAACCAAAAACCACCTCTATGAGATTGCAAATGGTGATCGTACCATGAAAAGGTCGTTGGGTGTGATTGAAGATGTTTTGGTCCGGTTGATAAATTCATTCTTCTGGCGAATTTTGTCATTTTAGATTGTGAAGTTAATTATGAAGTGCCAATTATTCTTGGGGGACCTTTCCTTGCTACGGGTGAGACTCTTTGTGATGTTGAGGCCGGAGAATTCACTTTTGGGGTTGGTGATGAAAAAGTGGTATTCCATGTGAGTAAGTCCATACGACAACCAAACAATGAGGTGTGTTATTTTGTGGATTTGGTGACCGATGTCATTGTTGATGATACAAGCGCTACAATGAAAGTTGGTGATATATTGGAGGCCGTCTTGCTCAACTTTGATGATGACGAGATGGATAGCTTCATGGAATGTGTGAACTCTTTGCAAGGAATGGGGTCGTACAACTATGTACCCCGAAAATTGTCCTTGGATCTTGAAAATAGGAAGACTCCTCCTACAAAGCCTTCTATTGAAGAGCCACCTATCTTGGAGTTAAAGTCATTGCATCCACATCTTCGGTATGAATTTCCTGGCCTTTGTTCTACTTTACCAGTTATTCTTTCCTCTTGCTTGACTAACGTGCATGTAGATTCCACATTGGCGGTGCTACAAAAGAGAAAGAAGGCTATTGGGTGGACCTTGGCGGATATTCGGGGTATAATCCCCACCTTTTGCATGCATAAGATCAAGTTGTAGGATGGCGATAAACCATCTATTGAATATCAAAGGAGACTCAATGAGGCTATGCAAGAAGTTGTCAAGAAGGAGATTATAAAGTGGTTGGATGTCGGGGTTGTCTACGCCATCTCGGATTGTTCATGCACTCCTCCGCTTCAATGTGTCCCAAAGAAGAGGCATGACGGTGGTCACCAATGACAAGAATGAAATTGATTCCTGCAAGAACGGTGACCGATTGGAGGGTGTGAATGGATTATTGAAAGCTCAACAAGTTACAGGGAATGATCACTTTTCACTTCCTTTATTAGATCAAATGCTCGATAGATTGGTTGGCCGTGCTTTCTCTTGTTTTCTTGATGGGTACTCGGGATACAACCAAATTGTTATTTCTCTGAAAGATCAAGAGAAAACAACCTTTACATATCCCTATGGTACTTTTGTTTTCACGCGGATGCCATTTGGTTTGTGCAATGTACGGGTGACTTTTCAAAGGTGTATGATGGCTATTTTCACGGACATAGTGGAGGACTACCTTGAAGTTTTTATGGATGAATTCTTGGTGGTTAGAGACTCTTTTGATAATTGTCCAGATGTGAAGAAAAAAACTTGGTGCTCAATTGGGAGTGCGGAGTTTCTTAGGCCACCCCAAACTTCGGTGAAGGGTATGCGGAGTTTCTTAGGCCATGCGGGTTTTTACTGACGCTTTACCAAAGATTTCTCTAATAAGGTGAACCCGTTGTGCAAGATTGTTGAGAAGGATTCCAAGTTTAATTACAATGATGATTGCATAAGAGCTTTTGAATTGTTAAAGCTCAAGTTGACAACTACTCCCATCATCACCGCTCCAAATTTGAGTGTGCCTTTTGAACTCATGTGTGATGCAAGTGACGTAGCGATTGGGGCTATTTTGGGACAACATATCAACAAGATTTTTCATCGGGTATACTATGCTAGTAAGACCATTAATAGTTCCCAAGTCAACTATACCGTTACGAAGAAAGAGCTCATTGCTATTGTGTTTGCAATTGAGAAGTTCCGCCCACACTTGATGGGTGCAAAAGTTATTGTCCATACAGATTGTGGCACTTCGTTATCATATGACCAAAAAAGACTCCAAATCCCGGTTTATAAGATGGGTACTCTTTTTACAAGAATTTAATATTGACATCCAAGATAGGATAGGTAGTTAAAACCAAGTGGCGGACCATTTATCTCGTTTGGAGGAGGAGGGGAGGCCGCATGATGGCCTTGAAATTAATGACTTTTTCCCCGATGAGAAAATTTTGGCAATTTCAATTAAAGAGGTGCCATGGTTTGCGTACTTGACAAATTTTCTTGTGTGTGCAATCATTCCGGATGAGTTCTCTTCAAGCCAAAGGAAGAAGCTCAAAAGTCATTGTCAAGATTATTATTGGGATGAACCATAGCTTTTCCATAATTGTAGGGATGGGTGATTAGGAGATGTATACCGGAATAAGAGCAAGGTGATATTCTTGGGGCTTATCATTCTTCATCATATGGTGTTCATCATGGTGCAGCAAGACCGGCAGCCAAGGTGCTTAGTTGTGATTTCTATTGGCCCACTCTTTACAAGGATGCCAGTGAATTAGTGAAAAGATGTGATGAATATCAACGGGCCGGTGAAATATCAATGAAATATAAAATGCCTCTCACAACCATTTTGGAGATTGATATTGTCGATGTATGTGGAATTGACTTCATGTGACATTTTGTGAGTTCTTGTGGAAACACCTACATATTGGTCGCGGTGGATTATGTGTCCAAATGGTTTGAGGACATCGATTTACCCAACAATGAGGCGAAAATTATAGTGGATTTCTTGAAGAAGAATTTTTTCACAAGGTTTGGTACTCCACGTGCAATTATAAGCGATGAGGGGTCACACTTTCGCAACAAGGATTTTTGACACTTTACGTAGCAATTATGGTATTACTCACAAAGTCATGACTCCCTATCACCCACAAGCTAGTGGGCAAGTGGAAGTCTCCAATCGGGAGATAAAGAGTATATTATCTAAAATGGTGAATGCTAATAAGACGGATTGGTCCAAGAAGATTGATGATGCATTATGGTCTTATCGTACGACTTACAAAACACTTATCGGAGTGTTGCCATATCGGTTGGTGTTCGGAAAATCTTATCATCTTCTGGTGGAAGTAGATCACAAGGCAATGTAAGCTCTAAAGAAGTTGAATCTTGATTGGTATGTACCCGCTAACTTGAGGGTTGCACATTTGAATGAATTGGATGAGTTTCGGTACCATGTTTATGAGAGTTCATCCTTGTACAAAGAAAATATGAAATATCTTTATGAAAAATACATTTTGCAAAGAATTCAAGGTTGGGGATCTTGTATTGTTGTTTAACTCAATATTGAGGATGTTTCCCGGGAAGCTAAAATCCAAGTGGAGTAGTCCGTTTGAAATTGTTGGTGTGACACCTATTGGTGCAGTAGAGTTGAAGAACAAAAATAATGAAGTACTCCGAGTCGATGGTCACCGGGTGAAGCACTACTTAGGCAAGGTGGGAGGCAACCCATGTTCTTTTGTTAGTTAGGTGTTATTTATGTTCTAATTTGATTTGAAGTGCGCTACATGGATGAGTGTGACTTAAAAAAAATATGGACAAAAATATGGTTAAGTGTTCAAAATTGTGCGATTGCACTTTATTTGTGTGGGCCGCACATTTCAATGTGCCACGACATAAGAGCATTGTGGCCGCACTTTTCTCTTGCAGACCGCAAATTTAAAATATTAAAAAGTGTCAAAATACCAACTCTCTGAAGTTTGAGCTTGTCAGTGCGGAGGTCGATCTGGGACCGCACGTGAAATATGCGGCCACTCCTGAAAATGTGCGGACCGTACTCGCCTCTTTCCCCTTCTCAAATAGTTGGTATAAATAGAGTAATAGAGCCCATTGTACACTTTTCCCTCTCTGAATCATACACTGTTGCGCTGTTGATTTTCTTGGAGATTTTTAATTGTTCTCACATACAACCACCTGTGATTATCCACCCATTGTACTCACTCTATCCAGTATGCTTCAATTTCATGTTAAATTTTTGTGTTAGTTTAATTTTTAGATTTTTAGTTCTTTAGGCCATTTGCTACTAGAGTTAAATTATGTGTCCATGTGAGGTAGATCTGAACTGGGTAAACTTAATACATCCTTTAATGGGGTTGGATTAGTGAAATTTCATGTTTTTATAATGTTTCCACGTCTATTTGTACGAGAAATTGAAAAACTTAAGTAGGAAAAATATGATTGTTCGTAACTTTTTAAAATTTACGGTTGCACTTGAATTTGTGCGGTCCGCAGATTAGAAAATTTGTAAACTCATTGAAGTAGGGATCTGTGACATCAAGTTAAAGTGTGCGGATCGCAGATTTCCCTCTGCGGTGGAATATTAGCCATTTCTCTATCTTCAGAGACTCTACATTTTGAGAGTTCAAATTATGCAGACCACACTTCCTTTCTGCGGCTACACCACCAATTTCTGTGGACTGCAATTCCCTTCTGCAGTCGCACATAAAAAATGTGCGGACCGCAGATCCCTTTAACTGCAGACATGTGTTATACTCATAACCCCACTGTGTCCAATTATTTCTCCCTTACCTACATAAGTCCTGAATGTGTTGAATAATGTATTTCAACTAACAATCTTTTTTGCTTTAATATAGATAATGGTTAGATTGAGAGGTCAAGGCGACACTTCAAAGGGAAAGGGTGAATCTTCTCGGGGTCGAGGTTGAGGTACCTTGCCCCTTGACCAGGCTAAGTCCATTAGGAAGAAAACCATAGCCGGCAGAGGGAGAGGTGTAGATCTCTCCGAGTCTAGTTCCTATGTCCCGTCTAGGGTAGTGTCAGAGGGAAACTCAACCTCTGTTCAGGAGGAGCAGACAACCACACTATTGAGGCCACATGGGAGATGATACTAGCTCAAAGATGAGCCTTCTTCATCTTACAACACCTTTGGGGGTCGGAGAGTGCTAGCCAGGCTTCTGTTCCATCAGCTACACCACTCGCAGACGCACAAATGATACAGGATATCCCCAATGAAGGTAGAGGGGGAGAAGGCACAACCACATGGGTGGAGATATAAAAGAAGAAGAAGGTCTGGGAGGATACATTTGTCATCTTGGCCACCTTCACTGATTTTTGTATGTGGTGGCCAATGAGGTCTCTAACTCTGTAGAGACAATTTCTATTGAGAGATTTGGAGAAGTACAACCTGACGATCTTGAGGCAGTTCAGAGAATGAAAGGGTTAGATGTAGTTCATTGAGAGAGTTGAGCATTCCAAGGAATACCTTGCCTGAGAGTTCTATGCTAATGTTGCTCACATAAAGAAGAGGACGAAGGTGACCAAGGTGTGCAACCTCAAGGTGGGGATTGATCAGCATACGCTAAACGCGTACTTGGGCTTCGAGGATGTTGACCCAAAGGAGTATCTGGAGAAATGTGCAATCAAGAAGGAAGTCTGATCGTGGTTGGCTGAGATTTTAGCACCACCAGGGCACCACCAATATGGATTACCGTTGGGGTTCCCATTCAATGGAATATATTGAGCTTCGAGGCGAAGGGGAGTCAAACCTTTTTTTGTAGCAGACTGGATCCAATCCAAAATGAGACTCATCTTCCTATTCCTCGGGATGTTCTTGTAAAATCCATCATGGTCGAGTACCCAATTAATGTGGGTGTCATGATGTCGGACAACATTTCCTTGATAGCACGACAGGATAGCTCAGCCTACCCTTATCCCAACACTATCACAAATTACCTCACCAATGCAAAGGTAGAGCCAAGATCATTTGACACCAAGGTTAAGCCGAAGAAGCTATTTGACTAGTATTCACTGATGGATGCGACCAAAGAAGAAAATCTAGCTTTCTATCAACATATGCCAATCTAATGAGCCAACAGTGATAGTTACTGAGACATCGGACCTTCCATCGACCTCTGTTGAGACTTTTCCCAGTGCCGCTGCTATGCCTCCGCCATCATCCTCAGCTCCTACTACAGACCCTACTCCAGCTCTAAAGCCAGTACCTATACTCACATATCTACTATCTGCTCTGCGAGTCTCCTAGACATTGGCGAGTCTCAACAACTGGATGCAGACAACTACTTGTAATTTGTCTGACTTATCTAGTACTGTTGTAGCACAGTCCACTACTCAGGCACCATAGGCCCCTTTGACATTGATGAGTCACTTAAGAAGATTCTGGACAACCAGAAGACGATCATGGACACCTTGGTACAGCACGGGTAGGTTATTGAGGAGTTGGGAAAGGACGTGAAGAAGATGAGGAAGTCCCAGGCAAGCATGAAATCAGTGGACAAGCTTAGAAAGGAAGTGAATAGACTTGCCACAGCCGGAGACCTACCTTTTGGTTTGCTACTTGACCCCCACCAGTCCGCCCCAGATCCATCAACACCATTTGCATCGGTAGCACCAGTTGGCCAGGCTGAGGAGCCAGACCTTGCTGCCGACACTGCTGAGACAGTGTGTATGATGTTCGCCAACCCCGCCACGCCTAGATTTGATGATGATGATGATGAGATACAGTTGGCTGATCTTGAGAGAGAACATATTGTTGGGGACACAATGTCCAAGAATCCTTAGGGAATTTTTCTTCACCCTCTTTATTTCACTCTTATTTTGCTAAGCATTGGGAAAATGTTTACTTTTATTCGGGGAGGGGGCAGGGGGGAAGTTTATTTGATACATTGGCACATTTTGGATACATTTGGACTGTAATAATTTGATGATTCTCTTTCTTTTCTTATTTGTATTTATCTATATTTGGTAGTTATTATTCATTAGCTTCTTTATTTTTCCATTTTAATTCTTGTTTTGTTAATTAGCTTCTTTTTATGATTTCATATATAATAAGACTTTGGTTTTCTTAATTACATTTTTCTTTCCAAAGGTAGTTTTTGTTTCAACCGAGTGACTCGTCCAAACGATGGATGGCGTGACAACTTTCTTAAAGGAATGAGCTTGTTTTTGTGTTTAGGTAATAATAGTAGTAGTAGTAGTAGTAGTAGTAATGAATAAAAAGTCCTAATCAAGTCATTCTCGAAGAGTTAATCATGCTTCATTTGGTACCAACACACCTAACTACGTGCTTATGGTTAGAGACAAGGTTTTTGAAAGAAATAGCTCTATTTAGTGACTTTAAGACTCTTGAGTTGACTTTGGCGATCATCGCGTGGTTTATTGGACCATAGTGATCTTTAAACTTGAATGTGGTTGTTGTAGGCTCTCTACTTTATCCTCTTTTACGATCTAGTTGCATGAGGGGTGAGATGAATTATTGCTAGGCCAAGTATCCATGTGAATGGTATAGAATTTGCCCCGAATGTGCTTCAAGGCGAAATCCTAAGTTTTGCTTGGTTTGAGAAGTGATTGTAGGCTTTCCTTGGCCCGTTTGAGCTTTCTATTGGCAACCGATGTCGTTATCCCTAGTCAACCCCCTTTGAGCCTCTAGCCTTTCTCAATTGATAACCATGTTATAAGTCTTTACCTGTTTTTTCCTGATCCTTTCTTGGCACCTGGACTTTCCTTAACACTCTTGTGAAGTAAGTGGCTTAAAGCATAGGTTTGGGGGAGAGATGAGGAATTTTAAAAAGGTATCAAGGCATAAAAAGAGTAAAAAATGATCTCTATGAAAAGAGAAGGCAAGAAAAGAAAAAGAACAAAAAAAATACAAAAAAAAAATGACCAAGTAGAAGGGTTGATGGATTCAGAAAGAGGTAATGGTCCATAACATGAGCATAAAAGGGAGAAAAGGAATGAAATGAACAAGAAATAGTGATGTTAAGTCTCTCTAGCCCCCAATAAAAAGATAATGCCTCAAAGAATTGGTAATTGTGAGCTGAGAAATAAAATATAGAGTGCTTAAGGAAAGGTGTAAACACTTACCCATATGGTATCCTACCCTAATCCAAAATCCTTCATTTCAACTTGAAATAAGTCCTACTTGATTTCTAATAGAGTGAGCTTACATTAGTGGTGATCTACATGAGGGGCAAGCCTATGGTACTTGACGCAGTACTTGTGGCACTCTCTTGTGAGAGAAGAGTGAACATTTCATGAATCTTAAGATTGAGTGCTATCTTAAACTTGGCAAATGGAAGGTAGAAGAGGAAGAGTTTGGAGTCCACCGTGATCTACATGATAGAACAAGAGTCCTTTATGGGTAACATCAATTATTGAAGCTCAAATGTCACATTAGAACTAAATGTGCATGAATATTTGACTTATCACCTTATTGATAATGCATGAGTAGTGTGGCTAATTGTTGGTCCTAACTAAGTATGAATGACTCACCATTGACTCGTTGAAATGACTTTTAACTTTGAGGAGGTGGGTACTAATTTATTTTCTTGAGGACAAGCAGAGACTTAAGTTTGGGGGAGTTGATAAGTGTGGATTTTGACCACTTATTATCACATTTTTTCTTTCTGTTTTAGTCCGAAAATATTGATTTATGTTCCCAACACTAATAAAAGTGTGCCAATTGTAGTAATGTTGGAAATTTGGGCTCTCATTAAGAAATCCGACTCAAAAGGCAAGAAGGGGAGCAACACACAAGAAGTGCGATCCATAGAGGTATTTCTCCGGCCGCAGAAGAAAGTACGGACCGTAGCATTCCCACTGCGGCCGCAAAATTGGTGAGCAAGCCTAGTAGACTTTAAGCAAAAGTGCGGACCGCACAAGAATTGTATGGTTGCAGACCAAATCTGCGGCTGCAGTATCCAAGTCCCTGCAAGACCAAGCAATATGCGAACTACACATGGAATTATGAGGCCGCAGAACCTCCCGAGGGGCATTTTTGTCAGCGAATTTTGGGCCACTATAAATAGACGGGAATCACATTTTTAGGTCAAGTTTTGAAGTTCAAATAGTTGTAGCAATTGTAATTTTCCATTTTAGGAAATTTGTGATCATTTTGGGATTTAAACATCATAGTTTATCATTTTAATCTTACATTATGAGTTTAATTAGTATTTTTTTCTTTGTTTTTTTTCATATTTTACTATGAGTTGCCAAACGTTTACTAGGGTTGTGACCCAACCCTAGTGTGTAAACCTTATGGGTATTTAATTTAATGTTTGTTTATGATTGGATATTGATTATTTAGCCTTGTTTATGTTTTAGTTTAAGAATTAATGGTTACAAACATTGATTCATGCCTTTTTGACTTGGTCTTTATTTGAGAAAGGGGGACTTAGTCTAGGAAAGCTTGGCTAATAAGAAATTGGGCTAATTAAGGATTTGATTAGCTTAATAAAAGGGTTTGAACTAGAGATAGGAAAAATCCGACTTGAGCTCATATCTACTATTTAGCTTGATACCCATTTGGGCTCGAGAAAGCCAAATTAGGTAAAATCACTTTATGACCAAGAGGTATTGAGTGGGTAACTTAGAGTTGAGAGATATAATACACCCCGATCAATAAAACAAGTGTTAACATACTTAACCCATTAGGAAAACACCTAGGTGAAGGTCACACGCCTAGGCTTTTTAACCATTTGGTAAGAATAACAAAAATAATCATTCGCTTTCTAGTTTCTTCTCATTAGTTTATAATTGTTAGTGATAAATTAGAAGTAGATAAAAAAATTCTTTGTTTGGAAGTGAAATTTAGTTATTTCATTTGATCTCATTAAGTGTATACCCTTAACACCCATATTAAACTCCCTGTGGAAATCGACCCTGACTCTTGTTGGGTACTATTCTTCCAACGACCATTTTCACTCACTATTGAGTGCGGATTAGACGTGGTACACATGTGTCGTTATGAACTTATCGGCCATTTTCTCAAAAGTTTCTATGGAGCAGGCTAGTAGCTGTGAGTACCATGTTAATGCTCCTCTAGTAAAGGTTTTGCCAAACTTCTTCACCAAAATGGAGTACACTTATTCCCTGGTGAGGTCATTGCATTTCACGGCGGTGACAAAATGAGTCACGTGATCCTTGGGATCAACCATTCCGCTGTATATCCTGAGGTAAAGCGACATTTTGAAGGTCTTTGGTATGGCATGTGGGGCTGCTTCGTTGTTGTACGACTGTTGTACGAACCTGCCGGCGTACCTCTTTGACAATAGCTTAGGAGAGCTCAATATCTTGTCGACTCGTTCTTGGTGTTCTTTCATTTGATCCCTGAGTGCTTTGTTTTCATTTTCTATTTCTTCCCTCCTTCTCAGAACATCGGCAAGGGTGTTGTCACATGCATCGTTAGTAACGTTGTGAATTATACCTAGTGTTGGAGCGACTAGTTTGTTACCCTGTTCGTCCGCTTGTTGTACTGTGTAGATTCTTGCAATCTCTGTAGTCGTGCATGGAGTGGGCTTGTTGAGCATGCTCGCTAGTATATCAGTTAGCCATGCTTCGAGGAATTTTTTTTACGGCTGGTGGACAAGGAAGTCACCTATTACTTTAGTCCTCTCCCCTTGGTTACCTGTCATGTAGGTTTTTGTACGTACAAAGAAAGAGAAAGACCTTGGGGTTCGTGAGATTAGTGACTCACATTAGATGTAGATCTAAAGGAAACTAAAAATTTAACTAAGAAATTCCCATAGACGGCGCCACCTGTTTGACCAAAAAGTGTAGATCTTGGTTCAATCAATTAGATTTATGTAAAGAAGAGTTAATCTTAGTTAAGAATAATATCCAAAAAATAAAATATCAGTCTCAAGACAAAATAATTAGTATATTATGTCCGGATGGTAATGAATATGAGCAAGGATAAGAATATTCAATTATCCAAAAAGATGGAATATGACATTAAATAGTGGTAAATAGCAATAAATCGCATTTAAGTAAAAGTGTATGAGTCACTCGAAAAGGGCTGAAATCGGTGGATATTCTTTCTGACAATGATGAATGATTGATAAGCCTTGGCAAAAAAGTTATTTTTTATGCTTTCAATAGGATCAGATTCTCTCTATAAAGTCAATGTTTTCTTTACAAATGAATATCTCATGTACCCTATTATTGTATCTTATCTTATATATAGGGAACATGTTCCTAGAAACCCTAATAGTACATGTGCAGACAATATTCACTGGAATATTCTCTTTATGTCCTATCTTAGAACTAGCCGTTATAAATTTATCTGACATGCTCGACCTCGAGTGGGAACATCACCGATAACACGTGGCAATCGATGAAGGTTATAATAATGCTGACGTGGCTTGCCTATATGATAGAAATTTTTTTGCCCACACAGTCCTTATTCGTAATATGATTGTATACGGTTAAAACCGGACTTGTCCGATTTTATAGGCATGAGGAATCGCCTCGAGAGTAAGCTCGTAATGGACCAGGCTCGAACTCGAAGACGGAGTATGGAGCGTGAAGATCGAAGTGCTCGTTGAAGATCGAGACCGAGCATGATCGACCTCGAGTAAGGTGTAATAACAGAATGGCGAGATATTAGAAACCGACCGAGGATCTCGACGGAAATCCCGGAAAATATTGAATCAAGTGGTTATTGACGTGAATCGTGGGATTTATCCGTTATTAGAATTGTACCTTATTTAGGGTTATTCTGTTATATAAAGAGGGATCCCATTCATTTGTAAAGTCATCATCATATTCACTGATCAGAAATATATACGCTGCTTTATTCCTCTTACTATTCATTATTATTATTATTATTATTCATTATTGTTCTTTGTTGTTCTTGTTATAGAACCTCGAGACCATCTCGAATCGAGGTCGAACGTACAACTGATACACTGGTTTGATTTACTTTATTGTTCAATTTATTCATCTAGTTCATTGTTTATCAATTGATATTAAATTAGATCATGTATCCTTAAAACCACAATACAAGTTTAATTGTTACTCGAATTATAGGGTAAACAGTTTGGCGTCCACCGTGGGGATAAGGATAATAGTGACTGTTCAGTACTGATTTTGGTAAAACACACTATTTTACGCTTGTTCTTGTCAAGAATTTTTGCTTTCAAGTTGAAACATGTCAAACTCACAAAACGCATCCACACACGGTGACAATGGCCTCAGACTTCACGGGGAAAACAAAAATGTGATTGCTCCAGGGATCGAGGTTCCACAGGCTGATCTCGGAGGAGTACCTCCCATCAACCCAGTCGATGTCAGTTTGCACGTTGCTCTGAATGCGGACTTAGGCGCAGATCTCGAAGGGAGTGTACGCAGAGAAGGCTGATCTAAAGGCCGAGGTACACATGGCACAGGAGATGAAGAAGTCAGTCTCTAAGTGATATTAGAAATGCTTCAGGCTTAACAAACCACCATTTCTTAGTTACAAAATCAGCACAGAGCTCCAAATAGGGTCGAGCCGGAGATTACTCGCCGTACCGAGCCAGTACCGAAAAGATTGAGCGATAACACATCGGGGACCGATCCTGCTGTAATGAGAATGCTCGAGGAGCTCACCAAGATAATTGAATCAGGAGAGAAGAAAGTCGAAGCCAATGATAAAAAGGTGGAGACTTACAACTCCCGAGTTGACCAGATACCGGGGGCACCACCAATCTTGAAAGGAATGGATTCAAAAATGTTTATGCAAAAACCTTTCCCTCCGAGTACGGCTCCGAAGCCCATTCCAAAAAAGTTCTGTATGCCTGACATGACCAAATATAACGGGACCACTGACCCCAATGAGCATGTTACCTCTTACACATGCGCCATTAAAGGTAATGACTTGGAGGACGACGAGATCGATTCTGTGCTATTGAAAAAGTTCGGAGAGACCTGTCGAAGGGAGCAATGATTTGGTATCACAACCTTCCACAAAATTCCATCGATTCATTCCCCATGTTGGCGGATTCTTTTGTAAAAGCGCACGCCGGAGCCATAAAGGTCGCAACAAGGAAATCGGACCTCTTCAAGATGAGAAAAAGGGATAATGATATGCTAAGGGAGTTCGTGTTCCGATTCCAAATGGAACACATTGAACTGCCACTGGTCACAAATGATTGGGCCGTTCAATCTTTCACCAAAGGGTTGAATAAACTAAGTTCGATAGCATCATGTTAGTTGAAACAAAATTTGATCGAGTACCCTGTTGTAACTTGGGCAGATGTTCACAATCGATATCAATCAAAGATCAGGGTCATGGACGACCAATTGGGAACTCCTTCCGATTCAATACATCCAAATAGGTCGAGAGGTAAAAATCAGAGGGACGTTGATGGAGAGCCAAGGTCGAATAAATATCAGTACCAACCATATATTGAAGATCGAAGGAACAACGGTCGGGGACGCAATTCCACCCGGAACGATCGAAGAGGTGATTGAGGACAAAGTTCTCAGGGACTTATGAGAAAGTCTGGTTTTGACAAATATGCAGATCCCACAGAGGCACCTCAGCTATCAAAATACAATTTTAGCGTCGATGCATCAGGCATTGTATCGGCTATCGGAAGGATAAAGACACTAGGTGGCCCGAACCCATACAAACCGATCCTTCTTATGTGCAAATACCATGGCACACACGGTCATAGGACCGAGGATTGCAGGTAATTGAGGGAGGAGGTAGACCGTCTATTCAACGAGGGCCACCTTCAAGAGTTTCTCAACGATCGAGCTAAGAATCACTTCAAGGAAAGGGACGCCAATATGAAGAACTAACACGTAGAACCTCAACATGTCATCCAAATGATCATCGACGGGGTTGACGTTCCACAAGGACCCATATTCAAGCGTACTAAGGTGTCGATCACTGGAGAGAAACAGACCGGAGATTATGTGCCTGGGGGCACTTTATCATTCAATGAGAAGGAAGCGGAAGACATTTCTCAGCCACACAATGACGCTCTAGTAATTTCTATCTTATTAAATAAAGTTCAAGTTAAGCGTGTTTTAGTGGATCCAGGTAGCTCGGCAAACATCATCAGATCAAGGGTCGTGGAGCAACTCGGCCTGCAGGATCAAATCATACCTGCATCTCGAGTCCTAAATGACTTCAATATGGCCAGTGAAATAACTAAGGGGGAGATTATCCTACCAGTAAACGTGGTTGGAACCATCCAAGATACTAAGTTCCATGTAATCAAAGGTGGCATGAGATATAATGCACTAATCGGAAGGCCTTGGATCCACAACATGAGGGTAATACCGTCGAACCTTTACCAAATGATGAAGTTCCCGATGACAGATGGTTTAAAAATTGTATACGGGGAACAACATGCAACAAAGGAAATGTTTGCGCTCGAGGAGGTAACAAACGATCTCGACACCATAAACCTCAAAAAGGCCGAGCATCAAAGGTAAACAGGAAGTGAAACAGCAATCACCACACCTATCCTTGACCGAATCGGAGAAACAAGTAATAGGAGAAGAAGAAGAAGAAGAAGAGGAGGAGGACTTCCTAACCCCTAGAACCTTTGTTGTTCCCGAAGAATTGGATCCTACCAAATCAACGGTCGAAGAGCTGAAACAGGTTATACTAATCAAGTACCTGCCCGAGCAAAAGGTATACCTGGAAACGGGGTTAACCCCTGAACTCAGGAAAAAACTTATTCAAGTTCTTATTGATAACATAGACTGTTTTGCATGGTCCCTATTAGACATGACAGGGATCCCACCAGAGATAACAATGCATCGATTAAGCCTGGACCCTAAGTTCATATCGGTGAAGCAAAAGAGAAAACCCAGTCCGAGGTAAAGCACGCCTTGATAAAGGACGAGGTAACTAAACTTCTCAATATAGGGTCCATTCGGGACGTAAAATACCCCGAATAGTTAGCCAATGTAGTTGTAGTCCCTAAAAAGGGGAACAAACTTAGAATGTGTCTGGATTATAAGGACTTATACAAAACATGTCCGAAAGATTCTTTTCCATTGCCTAACATCGATCGCATGATCGATGCCACGGCCGTCCACGAGACCCTTACTTTCCTCGACGCCTATTCCGGGTACAATCAAATCCGAATGGACCCGGAAGACCAAGAAAAGACTTCTTTTATCACCAAGTATGGAACATATTGTTATAATGTAATGCCCTTCAGGCTAAAAAATGCAGTAGCTACTTACCAACGCCTAGTAAATAAGATGTTCGAAGAACAAATAGGTAAGTCGATGGAGGTTTATATTGATGACATGCTAGTTAAGTCCCGGCGCGCAGAGGACCATTTGGATCATTTGCACGAAATGTTCGAGATCTTAAGGAAATATAACATGAAGCTCAACCCCGAGAAATGTGCTTTCGGGGTCGGTTCGGGGAAATTTCTTGGCTTCATGGAATCAAAACGGGGGATTGAGATCAACCCCGAGAAGATCAAGGCCATTGAGTACATCACCATCGTGGACAGTGTAAAGGCCGTACAAAGGTTGACTAGATGAATAACTGCCTTGGGTCGATTCATCTCGAGGTCATCAGATCGACGCCACATGTTTTTCTCTACTAAAAAAGAAAAGCGATTTTACCTGGACTATGGAGTGTCAACAGTCATTAGATGAATTGAAGTGATACATATCAAGCCCACCGCTGCTTCACACTCCGAAGGCAGATGAGAAATTTTACTTGTACTTGGCAGTATCCGAAATAGCGGTAAGTGGTGTCGTTGTACAAGAAGAGCAAGGTAGGCAGTTTCCTGTTTATTATGTAATTCAAACCTTAGGAGAAGCAGAGACTAGATATCCATACTTAGAGAAATTGGAACTTGCACTGATAAGTGCCTCTAGAAAGTTAAAATCGTATTTTCAATGTCACTCCATATGTGTATTAACCACTTACCCACTCTATAATACACAAGCCCGAACAATCGGGCCGATTGGCCATGGGCCGTCGAACTCAGTGGGTACGATATTGAATATCAACCCTGAACGACCATCAAGTCTCAAATTTTGGCGTACTTCGTGGCTGATTTCACGCCAACCCTCGTGCCTGAAGTAAAGAAGGAATTATTAATCAAATGAGGTACATCATATGGGGTATGGACCCTTTTTAGAGACGGTGCTTTGAATGTGAAGGGTTCCGGGCTAGGCATCATGTTGAAGCCACCCGCAGGAAGCATTATTAGGAAATCCATCAAAACATCTAAATTGACTAACAATGAAGCCGAGTATGAGGCCATGATTGTAGGTCTTGAGCTAGCTAAAAGCTTGGGAGCAGAAGTCATTGAAGATAAGTGTGACTCTTTACTGGTGGTGAACCAGGTGAACAAAACATTCGAAGTTCGAGAGGATAGAATGCAAAGGTACTTGGAAAAATTGCAGGTAACTTTGCACCGTTTCAAGGAATGGACTCTAGAACATGTACCCCGAGAATAGAACAGTGAGGCCGATGCACTTGTAAATTTGGGGTCATCGGTCGAGGAAGATGAGATTAGCTCGGGGGCTGTCGTTCAACTCTCGAGATCCGTGATCGAGGAAGGACATGCCGAGATAAATTCTACGAGCTTAACCTGGGACTGGAGGAATAAATACAGTGAGTACTTAAAGAATGGAAAGATCCCATCGGACCCTAAGGAATCGAGGGACTTAAGAACCAAAGCTACTTGTTTCATACTGGCATAAGACGGAACATTATACTGAAGGACATTCGATGGACCATTAGCAGTGTGTTTGCGACCAGGAGACACCGACTATGTTCTGCGAGAAGTCCAAGAAGGTACTTATGGGAACCACTCTAGTACCGAGTCCTTAATTCTCAAAGTCATCAGAGCAAGGTACTACTGGGATAGCATGGACAAGGACTCTAAGGAGTTTGTTCGAAAATGTGACAAATGTCAAAGGTTTGCACCGATGACCCACCAGCCCGGAGAACAACTTAAATCGGTCCTATCCCCATGTCCATTCATGAAATGGGGGATGGACATCGCCGGCCCTATGCCATCGACCCCGGATAAATCTAAGTTCATTTTATTTATGACTGACTATTTCTCTAAATGGGTTTAAGCACAAGCCTTCGAGAAGGTCATAGAAAAAGAGGTTATAGATTTCATCTGGGATCACATTGCATGTTGATTTGGGATACCTATAGAAATAATATGCGACAATGGTAAACCATTTATCGGCAACAAAGTAACAAAATTCCACGAAGACCATACAATAAAGAGGATATTGTCAAAACCGTATCACCCTAGTGGGAGTGGACAGGTTGAATCGACGAACAAGACCATCATCCAAAACCTGAAGAAAAGGTTGAACGAAGCTAAAAGGAAATGGAGAGAAATTCCGCCCGAAGTCCTTTAGGCATATCGAACAACATCGAAGTCCAGCACAAGAGCAACTCCATTTTCCTTGGTATATGGCTCCGAAGCCTTGATTCCAGTCGAAGTTGGAGAACCCAGTGCCAGGTTTCGGCATACAACAAGGGAACCAAATCACGAGGCTATGAATACTAGCCTAGAATTGTTAGATGAAAAATGAGAAGTTGCACTCATTCGAATGGCTGCACAAAAGCAATGAATCGAAAGATATTATAATAGAAGATCCAACCTTCGCCACTTCAGAGTCGGGGACTTAGTCCTAAGGAAAGTCACCATCAACACTCTAGACCCTAATGGAGGGAAGCTCGGCCCGAATCGGGAAGGACCCTACCAAGTCCTCGATATAGTCGGAAAGGGGTCTATAAACTCGAAACGATGGATGGTGGATCACTGGCAAACAATTGGAACATATCACTTCTCAAACGATATTATTTTTACGGTATGATTTTCTCCCTTCTTTCATTTATATATTCGATGTTAACTCATTGCAGGAGTTCGACCAAAGACATCAGGACCTCAGGTTTTAAAGTACGCGTTGCACTCTTTTCCCCTTAGACCGGTTTTTATTCCAAATGGGGTTTTCCGGCAAGGTTTTTAACGAGGCAATAATTATGTGCTACCTGAGGACAATTCAACAGTATCCAAGGCTTCTTTGCAATCAATCTCGAATATTGGGGGGGCATCACCCTCGGATGTTATTTTCAAGAAAAGTACTTCGTGTCAATGTGCCTCGATAGGAAAAACTTTGTAACAGTTCAAACGGTCGAATGAACCGTGTCCATATAGGTTACACGAGAACCGATGGAAAAATATGTACGCATGTATAAATTATTCAGAGAAGCATTCTTTATTTATCAAACACCTTGTGTCTCGAAGCAAATTCTGTACTATACAAATCTCATACATATGTTTTTCTGAAAAATGGCTCAAGAGCCAAGTGCAAATATACCTTGAACACTCGGGGAACGCCATCGATGATAGGCATATTCTAGTTATCTAAACTCAAGTTAATAAGACCTCAAAGAGGCACTCCTCGATATATAGTCCAAGGCCACCGTTCTCGGGGATTAACATTTCAAACAAGTTCAAAATGTTGTCGGGAAATAATCCTAAGAGGCATAGCCGAAGGCAACGGCCAAATTAAAGGCCACGGCCAAAATAACGCGGCTCGGAGATGTACGAATTCTGCAATAACAATAGGCCTTCAAATTTTATGAAAAAACGGTTAAAAAGGCTAGCCTCGGCAAAAAAACAAAAGGGGGCTTCGATAAAATCAGCCATCGAAAAACCAAAAAGACTTCGATAAAATCAACCTTCGAAAAACCTTAAGATGTACAAAATCATCTTAACACAAACGTGCTAAGGCACAAAAAGAAAAAGGGTTTCAACCAATATCGGACCCTCAAAAATCCCAATGGGTAAAAAATACATGCTAAGGCATAAAAAGAATTTTACTAAGTCTTTTAAGCCGAAAAGGGAAAATAATAGCCATCTTTTAAAGGCCATATCGGCCCAATCTAAAGAGCCTAAGGGACAATACATTTAGAGTTCTAGACCTTATTCTCACTCAATTTGGACCTAAGGGTTCCACTATTCCGAGCTCGAACAAAGTCGACTCGAATATACCTCGAAGATTCATCATAAAACCTTAAGGGGTATGTTACTGTAAAGTTCAAAACTTGCCCATTACTTGATAAAAAATCTAAGGGTTTATTTTATTCTAAGTTCAAAATTTACTCGAGCTTAATTATAAAAATAATGCAATTATGGCTTCGATCAAGCCATCCGAGGTAAAATCTCAAACATATTTCTGAGCTCAGGGACTTACCCTCGCTTAACTAAAAACCTAAGGGTTTGTTCTACTCTGAGTTCGAGCTAATGCTCACTCGATTAGTGAAGTTACAACAACAAAAATTTTCACGAGACAAAAGCATAGAGCGTATTTGAACATAAAAACTATGAAGGAATTCAAAAAGAATATTTCTTTTATATATTGAAGGATATGTACAAGAGACTCATCAAGGTCTTACAAAGAGAAAATAAAAAAGAAGTTAAGTTCTAACTACGGTCGGGGCCGACCTCGCCTTCGAGATCAGCTTCTCCAGGAGCATGTTCTCCTACAGGCCCCTCGTCAGATCCGCCTCGGCTGCCTTCTTCATCATTGTCTTCACCATTGGAGGAGGTAAGCTTCCTGGCTTCGGCTTCGAGCACCTTGGCTTGGGCTATTGTGATGACCCAAGGGGTCATTTTATGAATTTAGACTCCGTTCTAGGCTTATTAGCCATAAAAAGATTTATTTTAAATACCGAGTTTTGCATGCACAGTCCGGGCGTGAAACCGAAAAGCTTTTATGTGAAAATATGAGAAATAGTGATTTGTAGAGTTAAAATTTGATTATAGTTGACTTTGGTCAACATTTGAGTAAAACGGACCCGGATCTGTGTTCTGATGATCCCGGGAGGTCCCAACCCTTAGAAATCAATTTTTGAAAGAAAATATTTTGCTGAAATATTAATGAAATAAAGAAAAGAATTAATGTTTGAGACCATTGGTATCGGGATTGTATTTTGGTTTCGGAGCCCGGTAAAGATTTATTATAGTATTTAAATGTTAACTGTGAAATTTGGTGAAAAATAAAGTTTATTTGACGTGATTTGGACGTCCGGTTGAGAAATAATGAACTTTAAGTGTTCTTGAGAAAATGAGGGGTTTTGAGGTTTAATTCATAGTTTTACATGTTATTTTTATGATTTGATCGCACGAGCAAGTCTGTATGATGTTTTTAGACTTGCGTGCATGTTTTGTTTAAGGCCCCGAGGGCTCGGGTGAGTTTTGGATAGGCCACGAGATGTTTTACACTTGAAATTCTCTGCTGGTTTTCTATTGTTGGTGCTTAGGCTTTTTTTTCAATGCGTTCGCATGACCCCAAGAGCGAACGCACAGAGTAATTTACTGGGGGTTCGTTTGTGTTCTGTGCGAACGCGGTCTGGGCCCCGCGAACGTATAGTCTATTGGACCTGGGGGAGAGGGGAGCCCAGTACCCTATACGAATGTGCCCCCCTCCCTAACACGAACGCGATGGCCAGCTGCCCTGTAGCCTATGCGAACATGGCAGGCCCTATGAAAATGCATAAAAGGCCTGCCCAGCTATATAAATACCTTTTTAAACACGGACATAACCCTTTTTATTCATAATTTTCGAACTAAACAGCACTAAGGACGATTTTCTTCATCAAAGTTCATCCCCAAGTTGTTGGTAATCAATTCTAAATTTTACTCTTTCAATTACCCAATGTTTTTCATCACATTTAAATCAAAAACTAAGAATTTTTATGGTAAAAATTAAGGGTTTGGGTAGAATTAGGGAATTTTGTAAAAATTGAATCTTTACCTCGAATTAAGGTCGGATTTCAAAATTAATTGTATATTCGGGCCCGTGGGTGAATGGTTAAACGTAATTTAGTCCGAACCCCAAGTTTAGACCAAGCGGGCCCGGGGTCGGGTTTTAACTTTTTTTTAGAAAACTTAGGAAAAATTATAATTTCCAATAAAGTCAGTTCCTTTAGCATTAATTAATGATATTAAGTTATTTATGGTTAGATTTGAGTGTGTTGGAGGTGAATTCAAGAGGAAAAGCTATAATTGAACAGTGAGTGGCCTGCGAAATTGAGGTAAGTGCTTGGTTTAACCTTGACTTGAGGGAATAGGAATCCCCAACTAAATTGTCATGTGAAATTGCATGTGAGTGGTGTATAGGTGAGATGACGAGTATCTATGTGTAATGACCCGGTCGGTCGTTTTGAGAGTTAGCGCCCCGATCCCCTAATAACTGCTTTTTCCACTTTATATCTGCTTTTGGGACTTGTCGAAATGATTAGTTGCGAAATTCGTAGAGTTTTTGGACACATAGACCCTACATATGAGTTTAAGCTTTAGAAATCATACCGTGGTTGGAACTGTGGGAAGACGAGTCCAGAATGGGATTCTGTGGACTCCGTTAGCTCCGCTAGGTGATTTCAAAGTTAGGAGCATGTCCGGAATGTGTTTTCGAGGCCTGTAGTGGATTTAGCCTTGAATTGGCGAAAGTTAGAATTTCGGCGATTTTGGCCGACATGTGAAATTTTGATATCGGGCTCGGAATGAAATTCTAAGATTGGCTTTAGGTCCTTAGTGTCATTTATGACCTGTGTGTAAAATTCAAGGTCATTCGGACTAGTTTTGACGTGTTTCGGCATCGGTTGTAGATTTTTGAAAATTCATAAGTTCTTAGGCTTGAATCCATGCATAATTGGTCATTTTGATGTTATGTGATGTGTTTTGAAGGTTCGACTAAATTTGGATAAGGTATTAGGACTGGTTGGTAATTTTGGTTGAGGTCTAGGGGGCCTCGGAGATGTTTCGGATGCTCAACGGGATGTGTTTTGAACTTAAAACCAGCTGAAGGATTGTTGGTGATGGTGTTTTGCACCTGCGAAAGGGGAGCCGTAGGTGCGGACACGCAGGTGCGGAGGGGGCCATCGTAGATGCGAAATTGGCCTGGGTCAGCCAGGCTCGCAGGTGCGGCAAGGGTCCCAGAGATGCGGCCCAGTGACCACAGGTGCAGTTCCAGCCCACTTAAGGATTTTTCGCACCTGTGATGTATTTTCTGTAGGTACGGGACTGCAGGTGCAGTCTAAGGGGTGCAGGTGCGGGATCGCTGGGCAATTTATACCAAAATCTGAGGGTTTGAAATTCATATTTTCTAAAATGATTTGGAGCTCGAGATTAGGCGATTTTGAGTGGGTTTTGAATAGAAGACTCATAGGTAACGATTTCTAACCTTATTTCACTTGTATATCATTAATCTATAGCAATTTCTTCCATATAATCAATGAATTTGGGTGAAAAATCATGAAAAATGGGATGAAGGTTCCCCAAATAGAAATCCGAGAATTTAATGAGATTTTGACGTCGGTTTTCGATGATTCTTGTTCGAGTGAGTTCGAGAGTGAATGGGTGTTCTAAATTTGTAACTTTCACTCGATTCTGGGACGTGGGCCGGTGGACTTTTTGGGAAATTTTCCAAATTTCGCGTATTAGCCTTGAACTAATTAGCTAGATCGGTTTCTTACAATGATATTTACATTATGCAATTGAATTGAATAGATTTGGGTCATTCAGAGTCGGGTACTCGTGGAGAGAGCATGGTTTTGAATTGAGTAATCAGTCGAGGTAAGTAGCTTGACTAACTCTGTGTTGGGGTCTCCCCATTAGGTTGTTTTGATATTATTTGTTGTATGGGTGCCGTGTATGCGTGGTGACGAGTATGTGCACGGGCCGTTGTTGCTAAAATTCCACTTTTCCTTCCATGCCATAAATCATTTCACTCTTATTTCACTGTTTAATGTGCTAATTATAGCTTAGATTAGGACGGAGCATGTCTACCTGTTTTACCTGAATTCCCTATTTGATACTATGTGTACCATGTTTAGTTAGTCCTATCCTTTGTCTTGCCTATGACTTTTATCCTGAATTGTTTAAATAAAGCTTATCCGGCATTCATTTGTATTGCATATTTATATTGGGATTACAGAGTATTCCGGGAGCTTTCTCCCTATATTGCATATTTAAATTGGGACTACAGACGTATTCCGGGAGCTTTTCCCTGTACTGCATATTTAAATTAGAACTACAGACGTATTCCGGGAGCTTTCCCCCTGTACTTCATAATCATTTGGAACTATGGGACGGTATCCCGGGAGATTCCACTTTGTGATATATATTATGTTGAGTTGAGGATTTTCTTACTGTAAACTTATATTGATTTTCTTAAACTGTTTACTGTAGACATTATCTATCTTTTGTACAGTTTTAAACTAACTTATTTAGAAATCCAGTAAAGCCTTAACCTGACCTCGTCACTACTTGACCGGGGTTAGGCTTGGCACTTACCGGGTACTAACTTTTTTTGAGAAAATTTAGGAAAAATTATAATTTTCAATAAAGTCAGTTCCTTTAGCATTAATTAATGAAATTAAGTTAATTATGGTTAGATTCGAGTGTATTGGAGGTGAATTCAAGAGGAAAAGCTATAATTGAACATCGGGTGGCTTGCGAAATTGAGGTAAGTGCTTGGTTTAACCTTGACTTGAGGGAATAGGAATCCCCAACAAAATTGTTATGTGAAATTGCATGTGAGTGGTGTATAGGTGAAGTGACGAGTATCTATGCACCACCAAATTGTCTGTTTACATGATCCCCCTCCCCGTTTCCAATCTAATTGCTTCATGTTTTTAATTGTTTCATGTTCATTGTTGTATTCTATAATTACTTGGCTTGTAATATTGTTGTAAGTCTTGTTGCAATCATGTTTGGGAAGGTATTAGATGTTTTTCTTGGTTTCATTATGGTACATAAAGACTGAGTGGGTTGTCATTATTTTACGAGATGTATATATATACACACACTCATGTTGGTTCATTTTGAGTTATTATTTATGAAGTTGTGAGAACTACCATTTATTGTTTATGACTGTTGAGACAAAAGTGTTGTGAAAGGCTTGGCCTGAATTGTGAAAGTTTTGATAGAAATAAATATATATAACTGTGATAAGGGTGGACATGGAAAATAAATAAATATGACTGTGATAAGGGTGGACAGGGGAAATAAATATATATGATTGTGATAAGGGTGGACAGGGGAAATATATATATGACTGTGATAAGGGTGGAAAGGGAAAATAAATATATATGACTGTGATAAGGGGGGACAGAGGAAATATATATGACTGTGATAAGGGTGGACAGGGAAAATATAAATATATGACAGTGATAAGGGAGGATAATTATGCTTTACTGATTTTTATTACAAAAATTTGGAAGTTTATTGTTTTATCCTACCGTTTTCCCATATCTTGCACATTTGGTTATTTTAAATTAAAGTTAAGAAACTTGAAAAGTTGTGTGAAATTTTGGTGACAGTCGAGGCCTGGAATAGGCGACTGAGTTATTTTATTTATTCATTGTTGCAGTTATATTTTCTTGTTTGCGTAGAATTTTTTTATTACTTTATTATATACATATATTGTCGCAGGTTAAGTTATAATAGCCCCGCCGTAACCTCGTCACTACTTCGTTGGGATTTGGCTCGGCACTTACTCAGTACATGGGGTCAGTTGTACTGATACTACACTCTGCATTCTTTTTTGCAGATCCAGGTACCAGCCAACAATAGAGATTTTTAGTAGCCGCTATTCATTATCCTGAGACACGAGGTATATTTTCCGGTGTTCGCAGATCCTGAGAGTCTTCTCCTAGTTCATAGAGACTATTTTATATTTTCGCAAAACAGTATATTATTTCTTTCAGCTCATTATTTGTAGTATTCTTTAGTAGTTCGTGAATTGTTACACCAGACCCTGGAGCAGTCTTAGAGTTATTTATATAATTAGTTCGTGGTTCGGTTTATTTAGTTGTTTATCATTTTATATTTGGAGTTATTCATTGGAAACCATTAGATTAAGTTTACTTTAAAATTATTTTATTATGTCTAAATGGATAATCAAAGGAAAGTAGTTATTCGAACTCTAACGTTGGCTTTCCTAGCGTGTGATGTTAGGCGGGGCGCACGATCTCTAAGGTTAGGAATTTGGGTCGTGACAAGTTGGTATCAGAGCACCAGGTTTCTTAGGTCTCAAAATTCACGAACGAGCTAAGTAGAGTCTGAAGAATCGGTACAGAGACGTATGTACTTATCTCTCAGAGGCTATGAAGTTAGGAACAACTCATTTTTATTTCTACTCTGTCGTGCGATTCTTGATATCTCAGAAAAATACTGATTGAGCTCTTCTATTCTCTCGCAAATGGCGAGAACACGTGCTTCCTCTTCCGCAAACCAACAATCCAGTCCTCCGGCAGCAACAACGTCTATTAGGGGTAGAGGTCGAGGCCATGTCAGAGGCCGAGGCAGGGTTAAGACTAAGCCTGTTTCTCATACTGCAGCCCCAGCTGCGGAGCCCCATATTGAGATAGATGGGGTGATCCAGCTCAGACCATTCCAGCTGGACTAGCTCAGGTCCTAGAGGGGTTCATCGCTACCCCGATTCTTCAGGATGCTTTGGTCCGATTAGTGGGCCTGATGGAGAGTGTAGCCCAGAATGGCGCACTCCCTGTTGTAGAAGCCGTATCTCAGGCTGGATGAGTGCCTGAAGGTTCCAGACTCCTGCTACCCGCACTCCTAATCAGACTACTCCTAAGATCCAGACCCCAACAGCCAACCCAGTTGGGGTAGTTCAGACAATTGTGGCAGCCCCTATTGCTGATGGGGCAGCTATGACTTCCGATGCTTTGTGGAGACTGGACAGGTTCATCAAGCTATTTTCACTGCATTTCGGTGGTACATCTTTTGAAGACCCACATTATTTTCCTGACCACTGCTATGAAGTATTGCAGAACATGGGGATAAGTTGAAGGCAACAGGGTTGGTTTATATGAGTTGTGAAGTTTAACATTGTGGATTATCATACATTGTGACATGTGACTTCGTGTCAAGTGGGAAGTCCACCGTCAATAGATTACGGGATCATATTTTATATCGGTGTTGGACTAGAATGTATATGGCCTGAGATTTTGTAAGAGATGAAGATGGGACTTACGGTATGTCTGCCTCCTTAATAACACTATACCTCAATACCAAAAGTTATATAAACAACTTTAAATCTATGGAAGGTCTACTCAGTGTGGGTGTCACGATTACGGATTTTGGGGTGCTTCAGAGGGAGTGCAGTGGTTGACGAGCTTCTAGACCATAGTCTTCGTGCCAAGATTTATCTGTAAAGAGCTCGACTTTTGTGATCATTGTGCATCAATAGGGATGAGAGTTACCCCAAAGAATAACGAAGAGTATATGAATAAATGGAGTAGCTCAACAGTGTTGATACAACATAGTAAAAGAAGAAATTGGCCACCGGTGTTTGAGGCAACCTTACGAAGAGGACGACCAGCCATTGCAACATCAACTACTTGGATCAGTTCTCCCAAATGCTATTGATAGAATTTGTTTCGCAGATTCATTAAAGGATTCAATTATAATCGCAAAATTTTGTATGACGCAGGGCAGGTTGATACTTTATTTTGGTTGTGGTAGAAATTGTCCTAGACTTGAGAGAGTCATGTTTCATCAGAGCACTCAGGCTACGTGCCCCATTGCAGTTACAACTCAACTTACATATCCAGCTAGGGGAAAGGGGTCGGAATGTCGAAGGTGGAGGTCAGGCTCCTAGAGGTGGAGACCCAGCCTGTTGATATACTTTCTATGGTATGGCTGAGGTCGCTATATCAGATAGTGTCATTACAATTGCAATTTCTAGTTATTATAATTTCCTTAACTTGATTCGGTTATGAGTATCTAAGAAAGTTCTCCCAATATGATCCACTCATGAGTGAGCTTCGTAAACTTGAAATCTACTTATGTGAATACTTGTATTGAAAAATTCTATGGAGATAGATATGTCTATCACTACGTGTTGTAATTTTGTTTAATGGAAAATATTTAAAAGAAGAAAAGGGAATGTTTCAATTGGCACGATGTGCATATTACGTGTGATTCAAAACTAAGGACGAGGTCCTCACGTTTTAATATGATTTGATATGTTTAAATCAGGCTACGACCCACGGTGGAAGTTATATAAGGACGAGGACCTTGTGATGGAAATTCTTGTGCTTAAATTCTCTCTTGTGAAATTAAATTTGTACTATAGTACTAATAAGAGACATGCATGTTAGGTTTATTTGAAATTTTTTGTATAAAATTTGTCTGTGCATAATTTGCCAAATCTGTGTTATAATTATTGAGCTTTAACCTACAAGGTAGGTTCCCGCCCATATGGCGTTAGATGAAACATGGTAGTTCAGGTAGATAATTATGAGTTCTCCATGCGTCGGATCTCGTTGTCAGTATTATGAAGGTTTAAAAGGAGATTATTGTTAACGTGAAGTTAGTTGATGATTCTGCAATTGGTTATGAGCAACTATTAAGATCATATTGAACCAAAAGGGTGCTCCATTTAAATGGTCGGACGAGTGTGAGGCGAGCTTTCAAAAGCTCAAGACAACTTTGACTTCAGCACCGGTGTTGGTGTTACCATCAGGTTCGGGTTCTTTCACGGTGTATTGTGATGCTTCCCGAGTTGGAATTAGAGCAGTATTGATGCAGGATGGCAGGGTGATTGCATATGCGTCTCGGCAGCTGAAAGTCCATGATAAGAATTATCATGTTCATGACTTGGAGTTGGCAGCCATTGTTCATACATTGAAAATTTGGAGGCACTATCTTTATGGCGTGTCGTGTGAGGTTTTCAGTGACCATCGCAGTCTCCAGCACTTATTTAAACAAAAGGATCTAAATTTGAGGCAGCGGAGATGATTAGAGTTACTGAAGGATTATGATGTCACTATATTGTATCACCCAAGGAAGGCCAACGTGGTGGCCGATGCACTGATTAGGAAGGCGGTGAATATGGGCAGCCTTGCGTATATTCTAGTCGGTGAGAGACCATTAGCTTCAGATATTCAGATATTGGCTAATCATTTCGTGAGGTTGGATATTTCGCCCAACAGTGTTCTAGCTTGTACAGTCACTCGGTCTTCTCTAATTGAGCGTATCCGAGAGCGACAAGATGATGACCCGCATTTGATGGTTCTTAGGGAAACAGTTCGACGCGGTGGTGCCAAGCAGGTTAAAGTTGGAGATGACAGTGTTTCGAGGATGCAGGGTCGTATATGTGTGCCTAATGTTGATGGCCTTCATGAGTTGATCCTTGAGGAGGCACAGTTCTAAGTATTATATTCACCCAGGTGCAGCCAAAATGTACCAAGACTTTAGGCAACATTATTGTTGGAGAAGGATGAAGAGGACATTATTGCGTATGTGGCTCGTTGCTTAAATTGTCAGCAGGTAAAATATGAGAATCAGAGACCCGGTGGTTTGCTACAACATATAGAGATTCCTAAGTGGAAGTGGGAGCGTATCACTATGGATTTCGTCGTTGGACTCCCATGGACTCAGAGGAAATTTGACGCAGTTTGGGTTATTGTGGATAGGCTGACTAAATCAACACATTTTATTCCTGTGGTCAGTACTTATACTTCGGAGCGGTTGGCTGAGTTATATATCGGGGAGATTGTTCGCCTTCATGGTGTGCCCGTGTCTATCATTTATGATCGGGGTACGCAGTTTACTTCGCACTTTTGGAGGGCAGTTCAGCGTGAGTTGGGTACCCCAGTGGAGTTGAGTACAGTATTTCACGCTCAGACTGACGGGCAGTCCGAGCGTACTATTCAAATTTTGGAGGATATGCTCCGCGCTTGTGTTATTGACTTTGGAGGTTCGTGGGATCAGTTATTGCCGTTAGTGGAGTTTTCTTATAATAATAACTATCAGTCGAGCATTCAGATGGCTCCTTATGAGGCATTATATGGTAGACGGTGCAGATCGCCAGTTGGATGATTTAAGCCGGGAGAGGCTCGGTTACTGGGTACAGACTTAGTTCAGGAGGCCCTAGATAAGGTCAAAATTATTCAGGAGAGACTTCGTGCAGCTCAGTCTAGGCAAAAGAGTTATGCCGATCGTAAGGTTCGTGATGTGGCACTCATGGTTGGAGAAAGACTATTGCTTCGTGTGTCGCCCATGAAGAGTGTTACGAGGTTTGGAAAGAAGGGTAAGTTGAGCCCTAGGTATATCGGGTCGTTTGAGATTCTTGATAGAGTGGGGGAGGTAACTTATAGACTTGCGTTGCCTCCAGGGTTATCCTCAGTTCATCCGGTATTCCACGTGTCTATGCTCCAGAAATATCATGGTGACCTGTCACGCGTGTTAGATTTTAGCTCTGTCCAATTGGACCAGGACTTGACTTATGAGGAGGAGCCAGTAGCCATTTTAGACCGGCAGGTTCGTCAGTTGAGGTCTAAGAGTTATCCTTCAGTTCGAGTGCAGTGGAGAGGCCAGCCCGTTGATGGAGCTACTTGGGAGTCCGAGTCGGACATGTAGAGTAAATATCCACACTTGTTCTCCAATTCAGGTAATTTTCTATGTCCGTTCGAGGACGAACGTTTGTTTTAGAGGTGGAGATTGTGATGACCCAAGGGTTCATTTTATGAATTTAGACTCCGTTCTAGGATTATTAGCCATAAAATGATTTATTTTAAATACCACATTTTGTGTGCGCAGTCCGGGCGTGAAACCGAAAAGCTTTTATGTGAAAATATGAGAAGTAGTGATTTCTAGAGTTAAAATTTTATTATAGTTGACTTTGGTCAACATTTGAGTAAAGGGGACCCGAATCTGTGTTTCGACGATCCCGGGAGGTCCGCAGTAAAATATGGGACTTGGGCGTATGTCCGGAATTCTGAGGCCCCAAGCCTTAGAAATCAATTTTTGAAAGAAATTATTTTGTTGAAATATTAATGAAATAAAGAAAAGAATTAATGTTTGAAACCATTGGTATTGGGCCCGTATTTTGGTTCCGAAGCCAGGTACATATTTGTTATAGTATTTAAATGTTAACTGTGAAATTTTGTGAAAAACAGAGTTTATTTGACGTGATTTGGACGTCCGATTGAGAAATAATAAACTTTAAGTGTTCTTGAGAAAATGAGGGGTTTTGAGGTTTAATTCATAGTTTTACATGTTATTTTCATGATTTGATCGCACGAGCAAGTCTGTATGATGTTTTTAGACTTGGGTGCATGTTTTGTTTAGGGCCCCGAGGGCTCGGGTGAGTTTCAGATAGGCCACAAGATGTTTTACACTTGAAATTCTCTGCTGGTTTTCTACTGTTGGTGCTCAGGCATTTTATTCAATGCCTTCGAATGACCCCAGGCGCGAACACATAGAGTAATTTACTGGGGGGTCGTTTGTGTTCAATGCGAACGCGGTCTAGGCCCCACGAACGCATAGTGTATTGGACCTGGGAGGGGGGAGCTTAGTACCCTATGTGAATGCCCCCCCTCCCCCCTAATGTGAACGCGATGGCCAGCTGCCATGTAGCCTATGCGAACGCGGCAGGCCCTATGCGAACACATAGAAGGCATGCCGAGCTATATAAATACCCTTTTAAACACGGACAGAACCCTTTTTCTTCATAATTTTCAAGCTAAACAACCCTAAGGACGATTTGCTTCATCAAAGTTCATCCCCAAGTTGTTGGTAATTAATTCTAAACTTTGCTCTTTCAATTACCCAATGTTTTTCATCACATTTAAATCAAAAACTAAGAATTTTCATGGTAAAAATTGAGGGTTTGGGTAGAATTAGGATATTTTTGTATAAATCGAATCTTTACCTCGAATTACGGATTTCGAAACTAATTGTATATTTGGGCTCGTGGGTGAATGGGTAAACATAGTTTAGTCCGAACCCCGAGTTTAGACTAAGCGGGCCTGTGGTCAGGTTTTAACCTTTTTTGAGAAAACTTAGAAAAAAATATAATTTTTAGTAAAGTTAGTTCCTTTAGCATTAATTAATGATATTAAGTTAATTATGGTTAGCTTCGAGTGTATTGGAGGTGAATTCAAGAGGAAAAGCTATAATTGAACATCGAGTGGCTTGTGAAATTGAGGTAAGTGCTTGGTTTAACCTTGACTTGAGGGAATAGGAATCTCCAACTAAATTGTTATGTGAAATTGCATGTGAGTGGTGTATAGGTGAGGTGACGAGTATCTATGCACCACCAAATTGTCTGTTTACATGATCCTCCTCCCCGTTTCCAATCTAATTGCTTCATGTTTTTAATTGTTGCATGTTCATTGTTGTCTTCTATAATTACTTGTCTTGTTATATTGTTGTAAGTCGTGTTGCAATCATGTTTGGGAAGGTATTAGTTATTTTCTTTGGTTTCATTGTGGTACATAAAGACTGAGTGGGTTGTCATTGTTTTACGAGATGTAAATATATATATAAATATAAATATATGTATACTCCTGTTGGTTGATTTTGAGATATTATTTATGAAGTTGTGAGAACTACCGTTTATTGTTTATGACTGTTGAGATAAAAGTATTGTGAAAGGCTTGTCCTGAATTGTGAAAGTTTTGATAAAAATTAAATATATAAGACTGTGATAAGGATGGATTGGGGAAATAAATATATATAACTGTGATAAGGGTGGACAGGGAAAATAAATATATATAACTGTGATAAGGGTGGACAGGAGAAATATATATATTACTGTGATAAGGGTGAAAAGGGGAAACAAATATATATGACTGTGATAAGGGTAGACAGGGAAAATATAAATATATGACAGTGATAAGGGAGGATATTTATGCTTTACTGATTTTTATTACAAAGATTTGGAAGTTTATTGTTTTATCCTACCGTTTTCCCATATCTTGTACATTTGGTTATTTTAAATTAAAGTTTGGAAACTTCGAAAGTTGTGTGAAATTTTGGTGACAGCCGAGGCCTGTAATAGGCGACTGAGTTATTTTATTTATTCATTGTTGCAGTTATATTTTCTTGTTTGCGTAGAATTGTTTTATTACTTTATTATATACATATATTGTCGCAGGCCTCCTTAGCCTCGTCACTACCTCGTCGGGTTTAGGCTCGGCACTTACTCAATACATGGGTTCGGTTGTACTGATACTACACTCTGCACTCTTTTGTGTAGATCCACGTACCGGCCAACATTAGAGATTTTTAGTAGCCTCTATTCATTATCCGGAGACACGAGGTATATCTGCCGGTGTTCGCAGATCCCGAGAGTCTTCTCCTAGTTCGTAGAGACTGTTTTATATTTTCGCAAAACTGTATACTATTTCTTTCAGCTCATTATTTGTAGTATTCTTTAGTAGTTCGTGAATTGTGACACCAGACCCTGGGGTATTCTTAGAGTTATTTATATAATTAGTTCGTGGTTCGATTTATTTAGTTGTTTATCATTTTATATTTGGAGTTATTCATTCGAAACCATTAGATTAAGTTTACTTTAAAATTATTTTATTATGTCTACATGGATAATCAAAGGAAAGTAGTTAATCGAACTCTAACGTTGGCTTGCCTAGAGAGTGATTTTAGGCGCCATCACGATCTCTAAGGTTAGGAATTTGGGTCGTGACAGCTATCTCCTCGGAAAGGTCAAAACCTCGAGCGTGAATTTCCTCGAGGGTTTCCCTCCGGGATTAGCATTTTGCCAAGTCATTATTCCATTGCTCCTGATCGGAAGCCTCCCTTAGCTGTGTTTGAGTAGCCTCAGCATCGACCCGGTACATGGCAATGGACTTGCCCGCCATGACTTTGGTTTTCTCGATCTCCGCCTTGGCCTCAACAATCCCGGCTTCGAGCTCCTGAACCCTCTTGTCCTGGGCTGAACTTTTCTCTTTGATGCCCCGAAGTTGGACCTCGGCCGATGATAGTTTGGCCGAGGTAGTCTCGTTTTCCGCAGCCAGGCGGTCCTTCTTCTCTTTCCACCGATCACAATTGGCCTTGACCTGATCGACCTCTCCTCAAAGCAGCTCGATCCTTTCTACCTTCTACTGCAGCTAAGATAGTGAAGTATTAGCCTCCAAAGATGGGTTGAGTCCATACTTTGTCAAAAGGATGGTAACCTGCTTTTCTAGTTCGGCCTCCTCTTCACGAGCCTTGGCCAAATCCGCTTGAAGGTCCTTTATGGCTTCGTCCTTTTGGCCACAAAGTAACTTCAGACCGTTCCTCTGCTTTGAGACCTTCTGGAGTTTGGTTTCACACTGGCTAAGGTCAGCTCGAAATGTAGTGAAGTCCTATACAAGAAAGAAAATATGAGTCAGATTTGGAGAAGAAAGAGTAATGAAAAGAATTGCAATAACTGATACTTACCTGAGAAAAGAGACGTTGGGCCTCTTCCAAAAGAATCGAATCATCGTTGATATCGTAGGCATCATCGACCCCAGCAAAGCAATCCCGGAAGGGATCACCTACACTAGAGCCTCCGCCAATATGGGGGACTTCAACTCCCGAGCCTCCCTTAGTGCCTCCTAAGAAAAAGTTGGAAGAGAAGGAAAGTGACCTGCTGTCATGGCCCCGAGCAAGTCGCTTGGGGTGCTCTGATTGATCTTCGGGGTCTCAAAACCAGCCCCGTCTGGTGTAGTTTCTGATAGCCGAGAAATGATCTCAACCTCTGGAGATTCGAGATCCACACCCGAATTCTTTTTTGAAGCCTCCTCGACACAAGGTTTGGTTACTGAAGCAACCGTCGTCTCGTATGGTTTGGCGATCTTGACGGCTTTCCTGGGTCGGACCGTCAATGCTGAGGTGCTTTCCTCTTCTTATTCTTCTTTTTCTTCTTCTTCTTCTCTCAGGTTTTGTTCCGACTCCACCGTGAGAGCGATTAATTTATGTCTCACCCTTCGAGGCTTGGGCTTGGGGTCCTCGGACTGCGAGGCACATTTCCTCTTCTTGTCCTTTTCCGGCTTCGGAACCGGGGACTTGATTTCTCCTAAGCCACACGAAGGCCTCAAAGTGGCATCCTTGGTCAGGCCTGCATGAAAGAAAATTAGTGATGAACAAAGTGCAAAATTATTTCAGAGTGTGAGAGAGGAGATCCTTATCGTGGTTCTTGGCCTCCTATCTGCCCCTTGCCAAATCACGCCATGTGCGTTCGGCATGAGTGGAAGTTGAAGCTAGTTTTCGAACCCAATCTTCGAGGTAGGGCACCTCTTGAGGCATCCAAGGAATAGCTGCATGTCGAAAGGAAATATTAGGCAAAATCGAAGAAGGTACAAAGAACAAAGTTTAAAAGGTCACTTACGATCGGGGTTCCACTCCTCAAGGAATGGCATCTTTTCCTCCGATATTATGTCACGGGTCATCACCCGTATAAAACGGCTCATCCAACCTCGATCCTTATCCTCGTCGATGCTCGGAAACAAGGCCTTCGTAGCCTGGAGTTGAAGCCTGATCAGTCCTCGATAGATTCGAGGCTGATACAACTGCATGAGGTGATTTAGAGTAAACTCCAGTCCCTCGGCCTTGCCAGAGAAAAAGCACAACATGATTATTATGCGCCATAGAGAGGGATGGATTTGGTCGAGGATGACCTGATATCTTTTGCAAAAGTCGAGGATCACCAGGTCAAGAGGACCCAATGTGAAGGGATAAGTGTAATCACTTAGGAACCCCTCCACATATGTAGTGATGCTCTCTTCGGGAGCAGGGATTTGCACCACGACCTTGGGACCCCAGTTGCAGTCCCTCTTCATGGCCTCGAGATGGATCTCCGTTATCGAACACATATACATCGACACATGCTCGCATCTTCCCGGTATCGATAAGGGGTTTTCGACCTTGAAGTTGGATTTTAAAGTACACGGGCCGGGAACGTACTCATGGGGAAGCGGCTTCGTTGGCGCCTTGTCACCGGACGACCGAGAAGAGGAGGAGGAAGCTTTCTCCTTCTGCGGTACGGTCTTTGAGGTTTTCGCCATTGATATAAGTAAATAAGGGCAAAGGAAGATGAAAAACGGGTGGTTTCGGTGCTAACAAAAAAGGCTCTACAGGCAGCGAAAGGGAGGAGATGAAGAAAGTTAGAAGACTTAGAACAAAAGTAAAGTTTGATTCAATGAAGGAGCGGGTATTTATAGGCTCTCGGCGACGGTTCGGTGGCGCTAGTGGTCGACCACTAACTGACAGGCATTAATGATTTGGGGAACTGGACCAACGGAACGTTTCGGTCACATCTGTCATTGATGTCATAAGGTTGACGTCATGATCGAGGTGTCAGAAAATCGAGGCTCAAATCGTTTCTTATAGTTTTACTCTAAGAATAGCTGGGACTATCTGTGCATGGCTAAAATCGGACTTGTCCGATTTTATAGGCTTGGGGAATCGCCTCGAGAGTAAGCTCGTAATGGACCCGGCTCGAACTCGAAGACGGAGTACGGAGCGTGAAGATTGAAGTGCTCGTTGAAGATCGAGACCGAGGATGATCGACCTCGAGTAAGGTGTAATAACAGAACAACGAGATATTAGCAACCGACCGAGGATCTCGGCGAAAATCCCGGAACAGATCGAATCAAGTGGTTATTGATGCCAATCGTGGTATTTATTTTCGTTATTAGAATTGTACCTTATTTAGGATTCCTCTGTTATATAAAGAGGGATGACATTCATTTGTAAAGGCATCATCATATTCACTGATAAGAAATATGTACGCTGCTCTATTCCTCTTACTGTTCATTATTATTATTCACTATTGTTCTTTGTTGTTCTTGTTATCGAACCTCGAGACCATCTCGAATCGAGGTCGAACGCACTGCTGATATACCAGTTGGATTTTCTTTATTGTTCAATTTATTCATCTAGTTCATTATTTATTAATTTGTATTGAATTAGATTACGTATCCTTAAAATCACAAGACAAATTTCATTGTTACTCGAATTTTAGAGTAAACAATGATACTTAAAAAAAAAATTGAAAAATGTGGCCAAACACAAACTATTACTCAAAAATAATATTTCAGAATAATTAGCCAATTGCCTCTCCTTAAAAATAAAATATAAAAAGTGCTTTTTAAAATAAATTAATTTTTCCAATGACCAAACAACATATATATAAGTATGGACGTTCACAAGAAGATAGCGTATGAGTGAGAACACAAAAACATCTCCTATATGGATAGACATGAGGACGTGGAGAATTAAAGTAAAAGCAAAGGGGCATTGAACGTATCCTTATTCCAACAACTATACCATATCTAAATCTAACGTACTATATATACGATTAAACGCCACGCATCCTTTATTTGACGAATACACAAACACAAGAAAATTGCCACGCGGGCAAAGAAGAAGACAGTTGAATAACCACCGAACACGTGTACCCCACTCTCTAATCACTCTCATCACGTGACTTTCTTTTCACCTTTGCCACGTTTTACTGCCTCCTACCGTACAGTTTATGCCTTATCGCCACTTGGGAATTCTGGATCACGATCAAGATATTTTCCTTTTTATTCCCTCTTGTACGGTCTAGGACAGTTGGTTGGAAATTCTTTTTTCTTTTTTCTTTTTCGAACAATAATTATTTAATACTATTTTTAAGGAGTATGTATTTTATTTAAAGGAATTCTTTCTATAAAAATATTTAATTATAAATAAATTCGTTAAAGAATGCAATGTTAGAAAGACCAAATTAATCAAATCATACTTATTATTCTGCATTAAAATGACAAAGTACATACGCTAAAACAATTGTATAACAAAATAAAAACCAGGTAAATAATTAATTTTACAAATTGCAATAAATTGGTATTAATAAAACCAAATTCAGAGAGAGCATTTGAAATTATCTTATGTAATATGAATAGCTAGTATGAAAACTTTTATGAGTATTATAATTGAGTGACATATATTTTTAATTTAATATTATTATAATATTTACATTTGTGATTTTTTTATAAATATCAAATACGAATGTGTTCTCCCTCCTTTGTTAGTCAACGGCTTTTAGAGTCAACTAGTTAAAGCTCGGTTCTTCTCTTTTCATTAAGCCTAATCTTAATAGTATTCCTTGTCTTGTTGGAGTTCGACGGTCATCATATCTTATTATATGTGAATTTAACAAACCTTTTTTTTTTTTTTTTGAAATTTGGTTTGAAGACAGAAGACAGTCGAGAGTCTCCTGAAAATAGTTTTTCTGTCTTTTTCGGAGTAAGGTTAAGATTTGCGTACATTTTATTCTCCCCAGACTCCACTAATAAAATTTTAAAGATATTTTTTTTTTTTGAAGACACAAGTCAAACCTAGAAAAAATTTAATCTTTCAAATCATTTGGAGGTTTTCAAAGGCGAGTTACACAATTAAAAAAAAATACAGTTTTAAGAAATATAGTTATAATGAAATTTATTTAATTCTCCTAAATAATGATAATAAAAATGAGATTGGATAAACTTTTCTTTTTGTTAGCTCGCGAGACATTTTAAGCTAGCGTTAGTAGCTTTGAACTGCACAAATTGTTTTAATCGGTTTACAATTCTTAAACATTTACATCCATTTAATTACTCGAATTTAATTACTGATGTGAATTTTTTTTAATCAAATTAATCTTTAAAGATATAATTCTGATATTCTATTTTATTTTTTAATTTTCATATAATCTACGAATAAAAGTAATGTCTCTAATTTTGTTTGAATTGAATGATTCATAAACTATAGCATGGAAGATTTCTAACTAGAGTGAGTATTTAAGTGAAAATTTTCTTTATCAAAACAATACATTATTGTAACGTTCAATTAGAGTATATGAATAAGTAAAATGTTAGTAGGTTTTAGTGATGAAGGTTCGACTTCCTATCTTGTATTTCCTCCCCCATTTCCCTTTGCCATTACCCCATATATGTAATTGAAACAAAAAATGCATATCAATATCCAATCAACTATCCATTTCCATTTGATACAAAGAGGAAAAGACAAGAAAGAAATCAGATAGACGTGCTACCAAATAGCGACACAGCCTAAATTTAGTAGGGCGGTTCAAGAATAAATGTGTCTATAGTAGTATCTAATTAATGTTACTATCAATTAGTTTCAACCTACACAACAACTAGACTAGTATATGGGAATAACTGATAATCCAAAGAAGAATTAAAATAATGAATAAATTACTGTAATGATATATATATA
>ML431503.1:0-30678 GCA_005239525.1 Nicotiana knightiana
GAGAAGAGCAAGAGTTTTTCCTCCAATATTGTTCTTTGTCTTCCGCATCAAATCTTTCAAAATGTTTCGAGTTCGAGTCTTATGTATGAAATCAATTTTTGTGGTGAGTACTTTACAGTTTACCCTCAAAAGTTAGACTTTTCGGACTAGTCGGACTTTAGATCTCGAGTTCGAGTCCTAGGTATGAAATCACCTTTAGCTGAGAATGTTCTACCCTCAAAAGCGAGAATTTTTGGATTAGTCGGATCCAAAATAAGTAAAAGGGCAACTTGGTGCACTGCGAGAGGCAGTTTTCATGGCTCGAACTCGCGACTTCTTTGTCACATGGAGACAATTTTATCAGTTACGTCAAGACTCCCCTTCTCCGGAGTAAGTACCGAAAAAAAAAATTAAAATTTTTAATTAAAAAAACAATCCTCGGAGGTGATGTTTCATTGCCACGCTGGGTCCAGTGCAAGGCTGCTGCACAAAGAAAAAAAGCATTAAAGATAACGCACGCGCTTTACAGTAATACTGGCAAAGGCATTTTCGTAATTTAAAAAATATCCAGGGGCAAAAAGCTTGAATCTGAATACAGAAACAGCAAACAACAGTAAACAGCCAGTGGGGGAAGCAGAGATGATAACAGCAACACAAACCCAAAAGTGAAAGAAAGAACGAAGGATATAATAAATCTATACATACATATCAATTCTAGAGAGAGAAACCCTTTTAAAATCTTAACCTGAATTTTGATTACTCACTTTCTCTCTCTAGAAACCCCTCACCCAAAAGATCTTGCTTTTTATCGTTTTTTCCAGGTAAAGTTGCAATTTATTTGTGGGTTTTATTCATATTTGGTTTTTTCAGGTAAAGTTTTAGTTTTATTTGTGGGTTTTATGCTTATTTTGTATTTATTAGGTTAAATTAATCGATTTGGGTATCATTATGCTGAATTTGATTACTTTCTCTCTCTCTAGAAACCCCTCTGTTGTTACCCCAAAAAGATCGCTTTTAGGGAGTTTTGGGGTAAATTTTCAAATTTTATTTGTGGGGTTTTATGCATATTTTGTATTTATCGGTGTAAATATGTTAGATTTGGGTATTATTATGCTAAATTCTGTTATAGTGAAAGATGCAATAGAGCTAGATCGATGAGTGTGTAATGCCTCTTTTTCAATTAACCTTGTTTTGATTTTTTTTTTCCTAAAAAGAGCGAGGAGGCTTCAAGAAGGAAAGTGAACACATCTAACTTCAGTTTTTGAAATAAAATCTACATTTTTAGAAACTGCATAAGAAGTACTATAATTAGAAAAAATTTCATGATTTGAGAAAAATCATGGTCAAGGTCTCAAATAGAGTACTACTTAGGACTTCAAATAGAAATAATGTCCCTTTTTTTTTTGGGCGGAGAAGTATTTATTTTGGTCTTTTTTCTTTGTTGATTCAGATTTGAGCTTAGTGATGCTGGAGTTCAGAGCATATTGGTGTTTGTGTTTCAGCAAATTAAGCTTGAAACTTGCAATGCTTTGATTGGTAAAGTATATGAGAGCTGAAGCTGATATCAGTCGAGAAAAATCAATTCTTTGAGCTTGGCTAAAATTCCAAACATTTCAATTCTAGTTGATTTAGTTGACGGTGAGCATCAAAATAGTCAAATATGATTTGAAGAGAAAGATGGGTGAAATCTAGGTTTTCCAAGAACTTTGGAAAGGACGAAGAGAGGGTCGAAGAAAAGTCGATGGAAGATTTGTCCAAGTACGTCCATAGTCCAGCTCATTTGGCTGTGGCTAAGCGAGACTATACCACTTTGAAAAGGATAGTTGCTGGCCTTCCTCAATTGACCAAGGCTGGTGAAGTGAACACTGAGACGGAGTCTCTGACTGCTGAGCTTGATGCAGATGCTGTTTCTGCAGTAATTGATAGGCGGGATGTTCCTGGCCGTGAAACCCCGTTGCACCTTGCTGTTCGGATAAGGGATCCTATCTCGGCTGAGATTTTAATGGCTGCAGGCGCCGATTGGAGTCTTCAAAATGAGAACGGTTGGAGTGCTCTCCAGGAAGCAGTGTGTACAAAGGAGGAGAATATTGCTATGATTATTGCTAGGCATTATCAGCCTCTTGCCTGGGCCAAGTGGTGCCGCAGACTTCCTAGGATTGTTGCCTCTGCTGCTCGAATTCGTGATTTCTACATGGAGATAACCTTTCACTTTGAGAGCTCGGTAATACCATTCATTGGACGGATTGCCCCGTCAGACACTTACCGAATTTGGAAACGAGGTTCTAATCTTCGTGCAGATATGACTCTTGCAGGATTCGATGGGTTCCGCATTCAACGTTCAGATCAAACTTTCCTCTTTCTTGGAGAAGGGTATTCATCGGAAGACGGGAACGTATCTTTGACTCCTGGTTCTTTGATTGTGCTTGCTCACAAGGAGAAAGAGATAACAAATGCGTTAGAGGGAGCTGGTGTTCAACCATCAGAAGCTGAAGTTGCCCGTGAAGTGGCTTTGATGTCTCAAACAAATATGTATAGGCCAGGAATAGATGTTACTCAGGCGGAGCTTGTTCCGCACATAAACTGGAGGAGGCAGGAGAGGTCTGAGATGGTTGGTGCATGGAAGGCAAAGGTTTATGATATGCTTCACGTTATGGTCAGTGTAAAATCAAGGCGTGTTCCTGGTGCTATAACCGATGAGGAGCTCTTTACTGTGAATGATGATGACAAAATAGTGAATGGGGGCGAGCGTGATGATTATGATGATGTATTAACAGCTGAAGAACGAATCCAGTTAGATTCTGCTCTTCGGATGGGCAATGCAGATGGACCTGGTGAGGATGAGGATTTCCATGGAAACTCTGATGGAGGTTCATTTCAGAGCTGTGAATCCAATGGTGTTACGAAGGAGAAGAAGAGTTGGTTTGGCTGGAGCAAGAAAGGTTCCAAAGATACTAGTGATGATTCAGGGGATTCAAAGCTTGTAAAGAAGTTTTCAAAGTTGGCTCCAGAGGATAGCAAGCAGAGACCAAATGATAGTCATGGATCATCATCCGAAGTTGCTCGGGAGGATACAGGGGATGTCAAAAGGAGCAAAGATAAGAGCAGCAAGAAGAAAAAGAAGAAAGGAACTGTGGGCGAGTCAAAGACCGAAAGCGAGTATAAAAAAGGATTAAGACCTGTTTTGTGGTTGACGCCGGACTTCCCCCTGAAAACAGAGGAACTCTTGCCATTGCTTGACATTCTAGCCAACAAGGTTAAAGCTATCAGAAGACTAAGGGAGCTTTTAACTACTAAACTACCTCCTGGCACATTTCCTGTCAAGGTACTTGATACCTTATCTCTTTCTCTCTCTCTCTTGACTATTTTGTTATTCCTTGTTGAATAGTTTTTTTCTGACCTATCCCTTGTCTACTTTTCTGTGCCGGGAGAGGGGATTCTTCTATATCTCAATAACCTCATAAAAGCACTTTTGCCTGGGGTGCATGATGTCCAAGTCATGCAGTGATGTGCATCATAATGAAACAAAAAATGCCGATGCACTTACTTGAAAAGAATGGACAATCAGTTATAAGATGCATGTACTGTGTCCTTCTCTTTTTGAGACTGCTAACCCGGACATGGTTTCATTAATAAGAATCATAGGTTCAGGATGCCTACAGAAAGGAAAAGATAAGAATTACAGCTTTACCTCATGAGATCTTTTAAAAAGATTATACAGATGTCATTGAATATGTCAGTTTTCTTTTCCAAGCACCAAAAATAAAACTTGAAAAGAAGCTAGATACAAATCTGGAGAGATGCATCTTCTCGCTTTAGAAGACTCGCCTACTTTTTCCCAACCATGGATTCCAAAAGAGGAAATTTCCAATGAGTAGCCACAATTTTCATCCATTGATGAGGTAGAGTCCCTTGCTAAAAGAAAATCCTTTGAGATGAACACTTCGGTTTAGCTTGATAGACACACCTATAGGTTTACTCTTGATCTTAGACTAAGTTTAAGAGATCATCTCTTAGGCTTCAGGACTTTCAGTGTTCGTCTAGTGTCTTGCTTATCTCGTTTCTGTTCATTTTTTTGTAGTCTGTCTCCTTCCATAAGTTGCAGTTAATCTTTTTCAAGTTAACCTCTATGGCCATTTATCATAGTAGTCATGGTTGAATCCTACACCAATGCCAATATTTCCAATGCTGACCGTTGAAGAAATAGACCTTGGGTCTAACTCAACCCAAAAGCTAGCTCATGAGCTGGGGATTGCCAAAAACATATAAGAAGAGAACAACCCGGTTCCGCAATCAATGTTGGACACTTAACACCTCATACGCCCAAGACTGAACATATGGAGCATGGACAGTATAACATTTTTCTTGGGAAGTCTTAACACTGGTAATCCAAGAATTGTAGTTGATCTGGCTCTGATACCACGTTAAGAAAATGGACCTTGGGCCTAACACAACTCCAAAAGCTAGTTTATAAGTTGACCAGTGCCAAGACTATTAAGGAGACTACAATCAATTTCCTCAAAATGTGGGAGACTTATAGCAACTACTCTTGAAAGTAAATACTTTCTGAGAAGAAGCATTGAGTTAATTCTGCGTGTTTGTGTTAATTTAAGATGTCCTGTTTTATCGGAAAAACCTTACCTTAGAATCTTTTCCTTTTGTTTTTGGTTCGCCTTTTTCACGTCTTGGACTGTGCTTTCTTTCTCTAGTAATGATAAATGATTCTCCCTGAGAAAAACTATTGCCATTTCAATAGCTGGGGCATATCTTCTGATAAATCAATTTTAGCTGTGTGTTTCCTATCACTTCACAAGCTAGTACTCTTTCTGGAATGTATTCGTTTAACAAGAGAGCAGTAAAGTCAAAGGGAAGATCTGAAAATAAATGGATTCATTCATGCAGTAGACCTGTATTTAATATAGTAGAAGGGTAACGTTTCTGTTCATTTGTTTTAATGTACCACTATCAAGCGGGTGCGAAATTGGTTCCTGAAAAAGAAAATTGGTTCCCGAACTTTTTCTGTGGATCTTTTATAATACCCCAAGAACTTGTTAAAAATGAACCCAGTTGTATACAATAACTGCACCCAAATCCATGTGCATAGGAGAAGGTTACCTGGTACTTAATAAGATACATGTTCACAAATCCAAGAATATGAAAATATTACTTGGGCATCTAAATAAGTGCTAGTATAGTAGCATGTGGATGGTTGTTTTTACGAGTATGAGATTAGACCCTCCCTCCACCTCCGGCTTGTATAAAAAGAAAATTTTCTGTGTTCTAATTTAGTATAGAACGGCAAAGAGTTTCATCGAGCATATGTCATATTCAGAGTTTTCGTGTGTGTACATAGAAAACCAGCACTTTTTCTGACTCTTGATGTGATTGTTTCCTGCCCCTGCTTTGACAAAACTAGTTTAGTTATCACCTTTAATAAAGAAAGCATTTTGCCTGTTCATGTGCCTTTAATAAAGAAAGCATTTTGCCTGTTCATGTGGAGATCTATTGATAATCTCACTCTTGTCCTGAAAAGATGCTTACAAATGGATAAATTCTGATCCAATAGGATATGTTGAATTGTTGCAGAGCATTTGAAGTAAAGATTTCTCTCTAATGGTTATAGTTGTATCTAGTGGATGGTCAATATACTTATTTGTTGATTATTATTATTATTATCATCAGATATGTTCTATTATAAGGGACCGGATAACAAATGGTTAATGGCTAGGCTTGTGAATTGTCTATATGGCAAGTTAGCTTAAATTTGTTATATGGGCTAAATTCTTAATTTCTTATAAGCGAAAACAGAATTAAAAAATGACTCTATGCAATTTGAGATAAAAATTTCAAGGTGATGGTGTCGTTGTAAGAAGTTATATTTGGTTTGTGACAAGATTTGCTAGATCTACTGGAAAATCCCAGCTTTCTTAGTTATTGTCTATATTATAGTTGGTAATGGGAAATCGTTCCTTCATTCCAATTGAAAGTCATACTTGAGATTTTGATGGATATACTTGAACTGCATTCTCATTTGACCGACTGTATTATGAAATACTTCACATTACTTATAAGGGTCTGCTGCACTTCAGGTAGCTATCCCTATTGTTCCAACCATTCGAGTTCTTGTTACATTTACAAAGTTCGAAGAGCTTGAACCAGTGGATGAATTCTCAACCCCTCTTTCAAGCCCTACCAATTTCCAAGATGCTAAGTCCAAGGAATCGGATGGCTCTACGTCTTGGATTTCATGGATGAGGGGGAACCGTGATGAGCTATCTAGCGACAGTAAAAGCCACAGTTTCCAGGATGAGATTGACCCTTTCCGTATACCTTCTGATTATGCTTGGGTTGATGCAAATGAGAAAAAACGCCGGATGAAAGCCAAGAAAGCAAAGAGGAAGCATAAAAAGAACGGTGCCACTAGAAATCCAGAGACGGGGCAGCAGACAAGTGAGGATGTTGAAGAACAACTATGACGGAATTTCTCCTCTCCTACTTACAATAGGAAGAAGAGGTGAAGCTCTGTGCTTCCCTACTCTTGCCAAGCAAGTTGAGGCAAGTTTTAGGGGGGTTTGCCTCTATTATATTAGAAGTTATTTATCTTCATCAAGCGATATTTATCTTCTGCTGTTGTTGTATCTTTATTTAATGTGAAGATTTACAAAACATCTTTTTTTCCCCTTCTTCATAGCTATAATCCAGCATGTTTACTGAGCTAAGTACAATAGGCAGATTCGAGTTGGAGATTTCTTGGGGAGAGCTTCTGTGATCTCTCGGACTTTGTAGAACAATGAGTGACATACAAGTCCTATCCTTTTTAAGATTTTTCTTTCTTCGTAGACTTTGAAAGAGGAAAGCAGTTTGTGCTTGGCCGTCTTGTTAAACAGATTAATTTTGTAAAGAGCTTTGCATTTTCTTGTCTGTTTCTTTTTTTTCGTAATAATCTTGAAGTACTACGTATAACGTAATATTTGTTCTATAATTTGAGATGTTGAATTTTTGGTGGTTTGTATTACAGTGGACTTTGAAGGAAAATAGAAACTGCACCAGTGGGTATCAGTCAAATGTGTTCTATATACTTCTCATATGGAAACAATCATACTCTCTTAGTTAGAACTTTATTAGACAAGCAGGGTCAATTAGGGGATAATGATTTGAGGGAAGCATAGGAAGATACCAAAAGATTATAGTAATTGTAAAACACCTAAGTTACCATTACCTTAAAAAGTTAAGAAAACACTAAAGAAATAGATGAGAAAATTAAGAAAGTTAGCGTTTTCAATACTAGTCATTCTTAAACAAGAAAAGATATGAGCGATATCATTACAAGATCTAAGATTTTAACTATAGGAAGAACTACTAGTCATTATACCTACTTCTGCTATCTTTGCTATAATTTGCTACGCGTATAGATATGGTTAGACATACATTTCAGAACCTATATTTTTAACCTAGAACTCATCGAGTCTAACAGCTTGTTTGGCCGAGCTGTCAAAAACTGTTTGTTTTTTCAGAATTGTTTTATCCAAAAGTACTTTCGAAAAAGAAAAAAAAACACTTAGTGTTTGGCTAATTCATTTAAAAAGTACTTTTTACAATATTTGATAAACAAATTATGTTTGGCCATCTTTCTAAAAAGTACTTTTGAGTGTTAAATTACAAAAAAGGATAGTATCAAGATCTTATAATTATTTTAAAGAGAAAAATGAACTTAAATATTTACTACAATAGACTTCTATTATTTTTTATTCCATTTAATTAAAATATAAAACATAACATAAACATACATATTAAAGATTTAAATCAATATAACATATATAGTTATTTCAAAACATATAATATTTCTTATTGTTTACACGATGATTTGCATAAATAAAATACATCATTCAGTATGAATTAGAAGCCTATTCTACAAAATACTATATACTGGTAATCAACCATGAAATAATAAGCAAAGTCAGTCACACATGATAACATTTCTCAACAAGTTCTTCTTTAACTCTATCACACAACGCTTCCATATTAGCAGAAGACTTCTCTTGCATTTCTAAAGGAATACCAGAAGGCCCATGTCCTTCCTCAATATCTGCAGTAATGTCTCCATTAGCATAATAGTTGAATTCTTTATCGGTAGAAGAATGTCGTCAGATGAAATTTTATATAGCTATGGTAGTTGTAACAAGATAATTCTGAGTGTCAAACTTGAAAGATGTCATTGAGCGTAAAATAAAAATAATATAAAATATTTAAAAATTATATTTTTTCGTAAAAAAATTAGTCCCCCCGTTTCAATTTATGTGAACTCATTTGACTGGATACGGAGTTTAAGAAAAGAATGAAGACTTTTGAACTTGTGGTATAAAATGAAACACATATATTTTGTGTGACTATAAATCATTACATAAAAGTAAATAGTTTCTAAATAAGGAAATGGGTCATTCATTTTGGCACGAACTAAAAAGAAAATAGGTTCACATAAATTGAAACGGATGGAGTAATAGTTAAGTACGTTTAAATTCAAATTCAAAAAGAGTAACTAATTATTAACAAATAATGCATAATTTATTTATTTTTAAAAAAAATTAAACATTACCTAACCTAACTAACTTTGTCCTAAATTGCCAAGTGGCCTATTGTGAGGCTGTCACTTGGCTTAATCTGGAGGCTTTTTCTTTTTCTTTTAATAATATAAGATTATGCGATGCAATTATAAATTTATTACCTATTTGTAGGTAATTTTGAATTTTTCACAAATTAGATTTGATAACTCTTTTGAAGATTCAGAAATTTATAGCCTATAAGAGAAGAAACTATAAATGATTATTTGTAAAAGAGAATTGATAATCCACAGAAGGACGTAGATAATTTGCTTTAGAGTGAAAAAAGAAGAAGATAATTTGGAAAGTTACAAAATATTACACAAAGAAAAAATCAAAAATAAGAAAAATCAATAAAGAATTTGAAAAGTTACAATATGATTCATGTATATGTATATGATATCTTTAAATTTAAAAGAATGGTAAAAACAAGAAACAAAAAAGAAAAACTTAAATCAATAAGTGATAATTTAAAAAATATAAATTTATAGTGAGGATAGTTTTATCTTGAATAAATTTACTTTTTTGTTTCTGCTTCTGCTTCTTGGAAGAAGCTAGAATTTTTTGCTTCTTCTCAAAAGCAGAAAAACTGTTTTTGCTGCTGGCCAAAAGTACTTTTTCGTCTTGGCCAAACAATTTCAATTTTTAAAAAAGACCCTCCTAGAAGCTTGGCCGAACAGGCTCTAAATCATGGAAGTGCTATCCAAGACGACAAAAAAACATATTCAACTTTGATGACAGTATTATACAATTACTGGAAACAGCTTATTTTATCCTCACAAGATAAAGATAAGATTATGCATATATATTACACTCTTTAGACCTCACGGTATGAGATAATACTGGATATGTTATTGTTGACAGTATTATACACTATTAGTCGTCTAAGGGGACATGCCTTTTCCGGGCCCATCCTCATTCGTCACGTTACCTGAGCGCCCCATTACTGGAATACATCGGTCACCTAAAGCTTCCCCTCATACGGCTCAAACGTCAAAACCATATAATCGAACCACAAGGTAAAGGAAAAAGAATAGAGCAGACAACAATTTCTATTCGACCTTATTTGACTTAAGTATTGCTCGACCTTCACCAAAATGGCTAGAAAAGTAGCTTTCTTCCACTGACTCCTGCTTGGAATTATCTCAGGTTTATACTTCACCTTGTTTTTCCACTAGTTTTGCTAATTTGACTTAGCAATTGCTAAATACTTTACGGAAATGGTAAATGTGACTTCTTGTTGATATTTGCTTGTTTCCATTCTTATTGTTGAGAAGAGGGTCTTTCGGAATATCCTCTCTATTTCTTCGCGTAGGGGTTTACACATTACCCTTTTCAAACTACACTTATGAGATCCCACTGGATTGGTTGTTGTTGACTTCTGCCTTGCACAAGTTAGGAGTTAAGACAGAGGATGTTGTTGATTAACTAGGCCTACAAAATGTTCTAAATTACTCCCTCCGGTCCATAATATGTCGTTGCCATATTAGCCTTTAGCACGCCCGAACTCGGGGAAAGTGCACAGTTAGCCAGTAATAAGACATGTATTTATTTTTAAGTCACTATTTAAAATGTCTTTGGTCTTTAACCATTGCTTTAATAAACTTTTACCCGCTCTGACGAAAATACTCTTTTGCTCGTAAAGTTCAGAACCAAGTGTCCTTAACTTATGAGTTTATTAGTGTAAGTTCAGGACTCGCTGTCCTTAATTTATCAAGTCTAAGTTTAGGACTACATGTCCTTTAACTTTTGAACTTGTAACTCTAAGTTCAGGACTACATGTCCTTAACTTTTGAACTTGGAACTCGAAGTTCAGGACTACATGATCCTAATTTCTGTGCTTGTAACTCTAAGTTAAGAACCAAGTGTCCTTAATTTTTGAACTTCCAACTCTAAGTTCAAGACCAAGTGTCCTTAACTTATGAGCTTGTTACTGTAAGTTCAAGACTAACTGTTTGAACTTGTAACTCTAAGTTTAGGACTATTTGTACTTAACTTTTGAACTTGTAACTCTAAGTTCAAGACTACAGGTCCTTAGTTTTTGAACTTAAAACTCTAAGTTCAGGACAACAAATATATCCAGTTATTCTCTTCAAATCAAATGCACAAAATTCTAGGTTCTATTTTATCCAACGAGAGGCCTGGAAACTTCCAAAGTCACGGAAAAGGAAGATGATTTCCCTCTTCCTATTTACAGTCGTCTCATCTCCTTCCTTCTATAGTCTGTCACCTAATCCCCAAGAAAGAGAGACTAGTGAGATGAGCTCACCTGGTCGATCTCGAGGAGGAGAAAAGGAAACAAAGAGCAAGGACTTTTGACACCGAAGCGAAGAAGATGTGCTAGGCCAAGGCAGGGTCAAGAGACGAAAGAAAGGGTAACATTGTCTTTTCATATTAATTTTAATAGACTAGTGACTATTTTTGCTCAGCATTAAAAATGTTGGATAAGAAGTAAATACCACTTTAAAAAGTGACTACCCCACACAATTCCTAGAGGAAAAAAAATGTATTCACTAAATTACCTTTAATTAATTGTTATCTGAACACATTGAAATATGTAAATAAGGACAACTTTTGAAAAAATAAAACTAATTCCTTCTTGATTACGTAAAAGAACACTTATTTTGAACCAAAATAAAAAGGTCAAAATGTCACTTATTATGAACCAGAGGAAGTATCTAATTATTGTTTCCAGGCAGGGTCAGGATTGGACCAACAATCTAAGGTCGAGCCCTTTCTATTTGTTTCCCCGAAAGAAATTTAGAAAAGACTTGAGGTACACTGACAGTGCAACAATTTTTACACCATCAATGTATTTGGAACTGTTGCTACAAATAGCCAGCTTTATTTTGTAGCTCACTAATCTCACTTTTATGGACGGTGACTCAACTGTGAAAAAACTCTTTAGTCTACAAGTTGCTGTTGGCAGAAACTCCACACAAAAGTTGCTGTTGGCACTACAAAATGCAAAGCCTTCCACACAAAAGTTTTCCTGGACAAATGGCATTAGCAAAGACCCAATCATACTAGATTCTTAAAATTATCTCATAGTAGTATATACATCAGACAAATTCAAGTTTTAGTAACTGAGAAGATGAAGGACCACTGGTTTCAAATGTGAAATATAGCAAATACAGAAACATAGCTTGATTGAAGACATATGTCCAAATGCAGAAACAAAGGTAATCAAGTTTTCTCTAACAGACAATTTCCACACAACCGTGCTTACAACTCCAACCCGCCTGGACCTTCCGTACACTGAATATAATTCATCGCATGTTATCTCTGCGCCTGTTATATCTATTGGGTCTTATTCTGTCGTTACGCTGAGGGACAGGCTCTACTCTCCTCTGTCGTTCAGGTGATCTCTGAACTATCTCTCCATTGACAAAAAGTTCAGCTGCAAGGAATTAGATAAGATCAGGGCAAGAGCAAAATCATACACATTGGAGCGAAAGAGCTAATAGAGTTAAAACTAAATACATTCGACGCATGATTCTCAGAGCTTAGCATGGAAGGCATAGGAAAAATAATATTATAACAAGACACAATCAAGGTCATCTCAGACACATTTTTCTCCTATAGTGGGTTTACTGGTGGGAGGGAGGAGGCGAAGAGAAGGATTTTCTATTTTTCAGAAGTTAGTCTGAACTCTGTACTTCTCTGTTAAGAAGTAAGCCACCTCAGAAGAGGAAATCTTAAAGAAGATTTAAGCTTGAACTCAACGAAAGTATCAATATAAAAAAGACACCTTTAAAAGCTTACATGGAGCACTTGAAATCTAAAAGCTTCAAAATCAGAATGTTTCCATGTTTTCACAAAATACTAGTATCAGTTCAGTAGGAATTAGAAAAAAAGCTAAATCTTATTTGACAAGTCCAAAAGAAAAATCATGGTTTATACCGGTTTAGAGAAAATTTGACATTGTTCTGGATTTAGGTGAGCAGACAGCAAGTTAATTAGGGGGAAACGCAAATGGGTAAAAGACAAGGTATCTTCACAATAACACTAATGCAATAGGGGATACATTAGTCACCCGATAGATCCATACTTCTAAAGGCACGTCCTACAAAGGAGATAACTTGAGTTAAAATAGAGTCAACAAATGTTGAATTCACACATTCTTGGAATTCTTTACATCATAGTGGATCACTTTCATGATTAGGAACCTCATGCTCAGCGTACAATCCTTACTATTGACAACATATCCTCCCCTAACTCACTTGACACCCAACTTCCCCATGCCAACGGTGATGTCCGAACCAACTTGTGTGCACCTTGACTATGCCACATGATATCTACTACCTCCAACCAACATAGGTAACGACTAACTTTGTCCATCAAGGCTCAGGCAAATGGAAAGAAATCACCTAATGTAAGTCTATACGAGGATATGAACCATGGTCTCCAAAATTTGCACCCACTTCATTGACCACTAGATCATACCCTTGGGTATTCTCCTAATTCACTTCACCTATTCGTCTCCGTACGGTTATCATGAAAAGATTGACAACTTTCAATGAAAAGAAATTATATCATGTTAGGATTTAAATTCACAATATGACATTTCTTTAGTTTTGACTTAGTAAGACGTCCTTGAAATTTCTCCCGCTACCAATTATTGACTATATCTCCAAGCAACTCATACATCCTAACCCATAAAATGTATATTCTTCTAATCTTTTTAGAGTTGTCAATGCCCTTTTCCCTTGCTTAGCTGTCTTCATTATATCAAAGAACCCATGGATGCCCATCTTCCAACCACATTCTTCATCTATTTTCTTCAAATAAGCCAAACATCAATCTCAGTTTGTTACCTCTAAATGCTCAAACTGGTGAGACAACCCATAGATTTTACAATTCAAACTACTGTTTGGATTATATTTTGGACACGGTTACACATAAAGGGCAAAGACAAGAATTTTAAGAAACATCTAGCAAGAGCAGACTTCTTTTATGCATTTCTTGATTCTAGCTATTGGGTCATACTCCTACTACCTTAAGGAACATGATCTACAGCTCAGAATCAGCTACCAAACAAAGAGCGAACAATTGCTCAAAGAATATTTTGTTTGTTAAACAGCAAATAGCTAAAAGAATGTTTACCTCCATAATCCTTGTATTCAGGATCAACATAGGAATCAGGCAGCACAAAGAGAACACCAGGCAAACCTATTGCAGTAAACATTCGAAGTCAATTCTAATATAAACTGATATATTGCAAAAAACTATTCAAATGAAAGTAAATCATTCTCAACAGACCTTCCATTTTATTTGCAGTCTCCTCGTCAACTTCACACCCAAAGCCAAAATACCTCTCACATGAGACATTGTAAATCTTCTTTTTTGCTTCCTCTTCGCTACACATTCAAATTAGAGACTACATGAATAGGTATAATAAAACTACTATTATTACATATCAATCCTAACTAGTCAGGGTAGGTTATATGAAATCCTCAATAACAATTCTGCTTCACATGGGCCTTTTTCCTTCCAATACTTAATACACTTGAATAGCTACATGAACAGAAAAGCACAAATGAGTTATCTACACACATTTATACTCCCTCCATCCAAGGAAAACTGAAAATGCTACTATTTGAAAGTCAAAACAATTTTCTTTTGGATGTCGGTAGTGTCTGGCTAACTTGAGGGCTCCTCAACATTTTTGCTGTGCACCTGCAGCCTCCCACCAACACAGGCGTTGGGTAACTCTGCCCACCAAAGCTTAGACAGGAAGAAGAAATCATCTAGGGACTGAACCCGAAACCCCGTGGTTCTCCTCCTAATGCAATGACTACTAGGCCACATACTTGGGTGCAAGTCAAACTAACTTTTCAAAAATATAATATCTTAAACATTTTCAAGTAAAATAGATCAAGGTATATCTACTTCTATATAGGCTGAATGTGTAAGTTTTATTTGAAAAAACTGAAAATTACATCAGTTAATTCTCATAATCAAAGATCCGCCATTTATTACAGAGGGAGTACTTTCTTACTACCCTTGCAATCCCATTTTAAAATTTTACTATTTAAAAACATATTCAGGAAAAAAAAAGATATCAAGGTATATCTACTTTTATACAGGCTGAATATGTTAGATTTATTTGGAAAAAAAAACTGAAAACTAGATAAGTTAATCCTCACAATCCAAAACTCTGACACTTACTACACAGGGAGTATTTTCTTATTTCCTGCAATTCCTTTTCAAAATTTTAAGATATTTCTAACATTAATAGCATGTATTTACATAGTTCCAACCTATGTAAGCTTTATTTTTTTAAGAACAACTAATAACTCGGGCTGAAAAATAATATTTGTAATCTCTCATGCTCTAAACCTACCATTTTTTAAGGACGATAGGAATATGCTATTTTTTCCTTCTAAGGACTTCAGCTAGGGTCCTTATAAAAAAAGGGAAAGTTTTTATTATCTTCCGAAGACTTTAGCTAGGGTTTCAATATAACAATACATCACATGCTACATTTATAGTATATTTTACATAGTTTTTACACATAAATTTTTTTATAATTTAACAATTAACTCCGAAAATTAGATGTTTATATTACCTTCCGAGGACTTTAGAGAGGGTTTGAATGTAACAATCAATCATTTGCTGTTTATTAGCGCCTTCTCCACCAGGTTTATCCATAACAATGAGCCAGTGCTCGTAATCGCAGCCCGGAAACAGCGGGGCCATCTCAGTCGGAACCCGGTCGCCGCTCCCCGGAGTATAAGGCGAGTTACCGGCCCGGTTCATTCTGAACCTAACAGAACTGAGACTGAACGGTTTGAGGAAATTAGGGTTTTTGGGTAGAAGGGAGTGGGAGAGGAGAGATGACGGTAGAGGTGAAGATCCGACGGCTGGAAGAGGTGGAGGATGTGTAATTGACGGCGAAGATAAAGCGGAGGAGGAGAGGAAGCGAGAGTAGTGGCGAGAAGTATAGAGAGTTCGAGTAATGGATTTAGTGATTTTAGAGGACGCCATTTTTGATGAATATTTTGAGAGTTAGGGATTGTTGGAGTTGGAGGGTTTATATGATGGAGAGAAGTGAGGTGAAGACTGAAGACGAGGGTTTATGGGATTTATTAAGGGATAGTCGGCTTTATTGTTCCCTTTTTTTTCCTTCTTCTTTTTGGGGTGGGGGGTGGGGGCTGGGGGAGAGATTAGCTCAATATCAATTAGACAGCACAGGTCTTGAACTTTCACTAACTTTATACTTTAAGGTCTGAAGTTTTGAACTGTCAAAATTACTCCCGAAAGTTTGAAATTTAACAACTTTAGATCCGACGTTTGAAGTTAGGCTTTGACAATGCAAACTTCAAACCCGAGATTTAAAGTTTGATTATGAAATGACTAAACTTTAAATATTTTTTAATATGATTATTCTTTAACTGTAGTCTTAAAACGAGTATTTGTGGATTTGAGTCCTGAAATTGAAAAAATTTTATGTCTGCCCAAACGACTTGGCTGCCGAATACTATAAAGTTATAATAAAAAGTAAAATAAAACTACTGAATAGTAGAAATATATTTTTTTACTTCATGGAGTTAGGAAGAGCCAACTATACAAAATAGTTGTTTCTTTAAATGTGGTCTTAATCCTTGTGATCTCTTGATTGTTGTATGATCCTTGAGTAGATACAAAATAGCCGTTTAACGAAGAGAGTATTTTTTATATTTGTTTCTTCAACTGGTCACATCAATTTTGATCCAACAAGACTATTTTGTTTTGTGCTTAATTTAATGACTAGTAACTGTAACTTTCATCAGATGTTCATTCATTTTATTAATTTGTTTCCTCGTGTAATTTAATTAAATAGTTTCCTCATTTATGGTCTCTCGTCTCTTTTCATTTTTTTGAGCCGGAGATCTTTCGAAAACGGCATCTCTACCTTCCGGGATAAGAGTAAGAACTGCGTACACTCTACCCTCCCCAGACCCCACTTGTGGGAATTCACTGAGTTGTTGTTGTTGTAGTTTCCGCATTTATGTAGAATCACAAATTACATGTCCTAATTATATCATGTATGTTATTCTGTTTTTTACAATTTCTCTGTTTTCTCCTTTTTCCTTTTAAGTTTTACTATCCACTTTACATTGTGGAACTCAAAATGCTCTAACACTTTTTGCAGATGCCACAGAAGGGCTGAAAGATAACGGGGAACCAAAAATATCTGGGGTAAACACAGAGATATTTTTTCCCCGTAATTAATTGCATTCTAAAAATTTTGAACTACAACAATATGGCAAAAGTAGAATACACTCAAGATTATTCACTGTAGAGGCAATGTGATGGATTAGTGCCTTGGGAAAAAGATCCACTTATAATCTCAACGTTTTTCGCTGTAACGGCGCGGTTATTCATCCCTTCTGATCCTGGAGAGAAATTAAACATCATCAAACAGCCTTCTTATCTGGTCCACAGTTGCAGGCATAAGTGTCACAGGGCAGCGCTTATACTGCACAAAAGGAAAACTGAACATGAATATACAAAAAGAAAAAAGAAATAAGTAAACACCACACATTAACAAAAGCCGAAAATATTTGCACAAAGACTTAAGTTATATACACATGCAGTATAAAATTTTCTTACACTATCTGTAATTTATACTGTTATAAATGATAGGTTAGTAACCAAGTTTACAAGGCTAACAGGAGCAATCATGGATAAGTATAGATGAATCAGCTCCATGATTTTACTAACAGCTAGCAAAAAGTAAAAGCAGTAGATACTAGATAGTCATGGGAATAGCTGCTTAACAACAAAGCATCTGAACAGAAAAAATAAATATAAGAATATTTCCACAAAATTATACAATTGTATTTGTGGTTTTCTTTCCCGGCGTTCTTTTTGCAATTAGCAGGTCAATAGATTATTGCAGTATTAAGTATAAAGAAGCCAATTTAACATTGCCATCATGTGATTTAGTTTCCGTTGCATTGTATCAAATAACTCTGAAATTTCACCTGAGAAACATATCTGAAAATGCAGGAATAGCAGAAGACAAATCCTGAAACTGACACTACTGATGGATTTGCACGCTTTTGGGAGCATAAAGGACATTGCGTTCTGTCTGAAGGTAGTGGAATTCCCTCTTTTGCAACCTGCTTAAATTGAAAAATGTTATACATAAGCATTGTTGCAGGAATACAAGAAAAAACTACTTCACTTATGCATAATAAAACCAGTGTAAGACCAAAACCTAAAAGCTTTTTCCAGATCCATATTTCACCAAAACAGAAAAAGGTTAGTAGTTGTTATCTTTCAGAGGAGGCTCACACTAAACTCACTAGCTGAAGATTTAGACAAACCATGAATTTTCACCATCGTGGTCGCTTCCAATTTTTTTTTTACAAGTATCTTGGTCGCTTCCAATTGGTAAGTGGCTTAGTTACTCTGACCTAATTTTTCCAAACTACTTTAAGAATGCCAAAGCAAGTGAGCTTTTACATAAAATAAAAACTTCAATGGCATTAGTGCAAGCATATGTAGGGAGAATGATACTCTTTATACACACGTAACATATAATTTATATTCGTATTACATCCTTAGCTCCAGCTCCTGTCGACTGCTTAAATGGATTGGTGTAACTGACAAGTCGGACACACATTAAAGCTTCAGAAATTATGGTTGACTTGTAAAAGTCAAAATGCATGCACCAGATTGCAATTTACTGGAGCTAAGCACATCTAATTGTTACCAAGTATCAAATGTATTTGCTCATCCAATATGAATCATAAACAAAGAAAAACATTCTTCATCTCCATTGAGCTAAGCAAGGCGTCAAAGTTGAAGCAGTATGGCTGCCAAAAATATCTTTCACATGTTCCAAAATAGCCAATTGGAAATGTACTCACCTTTGGAGGTGGAGGAGGAGGTGGGGGTGGATAAACAGTCGGAGCTGACATCCTTTCTTCTGCTGATTGGTACCACCACTCCATCATCTGAGTACATTGAAGAACATAAAGGGAAATATAGTTATACCGTTGATACATGAGCATAACAAAACGTGAGAAGAAAGATAATCTCTCCAAGGGAGTGAGTTAGAAAATCTGCAGAACTTGAGCTAAAGAACACTTACTTTAAAGAAAAACACAGCAGCAATCAGGCCAGTTTGAGCATAGTCAAGAACTCCATATGCACAACTTAGTAAACCACTTTGTACCGCCTGAAATGTTAATGATTTATAAGTATTAAAGCTCAGAATATTGACAGTGATGATAACTTCACACGAGACTACAAAACATCAAAGAGTAGGGCACCTCCATTTTCTGTTTTCTATTGTTTGAACTACCGGGGACCTCAATAAAGAAGTAAAACTAATACCAAGAAAGATATACGTAGTCCCATCTAGTACAACAGAAACATGGAAAAGAGATTGCGGGATGAACACAGACCTTTAGCCAAGGGGGTCCACGTAGTCTCTCACGTTCACGGCTTCTTATTTTAGAAATCCTTGAAGAAGTATCCATCTACCTTGACATCACATAAATGAAAATCTTAAATAACGACATGGTAAAAGAGGAATTACACAGTAAATAAGATCAATTGGTTGATAGACTAAATTGGACAGATTCAGATCTAAATTGCAACTTTTCTTGGTACAGATCTAAATTGGATAGACACAGATCTAAATTGGAACTTATACCCACAGATTCAAGGTAATAGGAGGGGGTACCTCAAAGCTCTTTGTTTTTATCTGTTTTGGATAAGGTAAGTATGAGAACCATTACCAAACCAGCACGGAATTAAAATTTTCAACTGATTTATCCACAGCATTCTAATAGGCAAAATAAAACTTCCAAGAATCAGAAAATTACACTATCCAATTGATCATTCACATACAGATAGTTCACGTCACTTGTTACACATTTAGATGACCTAACACAGTAAATTTAGTCACCTACATATTGAGTCAACTATCATAGTACTATTAGTTCATTAATCATTCAGAAGTTCATGCAAGGGTGCCTAAAAGTTCTTGGAAATCATTACTGATTCATAGTTATCTTACTTGTATTTGAATACTAAATAGTACAGGCGCTACAAAATTCTCTAAGCAAATACATACTTTTTCAGAACTAATAACTTCTTCCAGACCAGAGAGATACTAACAAGAAACTGTCTGCAGTCATACCAGTTCCTGCCCTGTAGCCCGGCAAACATGAATACCAAGAGCATGGAGTCCTAGGGAGTAAAATCCAGTAGCATCCAGCAAATACAGTAGCTGGTAAGCAAATGAAAAACCTGCAAGATTATCGGGCAGAAATAAGTGAAGGATGGTATCTGGACCTGCTAAAAGATCTCCATTGAAGAGGTGACAAGTTACTTTATACTTTTGAACTATGTTGCTCAAATCCTTCAAAAATATCCGCCGGGTGTGTGTTAGATCCTCTAAAAGGTATTCAATTTTTGGAGGACTGACACGGGTGCGGCGTCATTTTTAGAGGATCCGAGCAACAAAGCTTTTAAACGTGAAGCCCAAAATGATACAAGGTGCAATGATTCAAAGACGGAATTGCAAAGGTTTCACCATGAAGGTTAGGGTCCTTTTCACATTGTACAGGTGGTAAGACCATCTAGAGGTGCTACAAAATGAACCTAGACGTACTTCTTAGCCATGCAAAAAAAATTAGTATATTCATAATCACAAATGAGCCTCCGTTGCTATTTCTTTTTTATTGTCTCTTTTTATCTTCTTGTGATGAGGGTCTATCAGAAACAACCTCTCTACCCCACAGGGTAGAGTAAAGTCTATGTACACACTACCCTCCCAAGACCCCACTTGTGGGATTACACTAGGTTGTTGTTGTTGTGGTTGAATAATCACAAATGAGAGATTAATTCCTATTTACCTTCATTTCCAGCATGTATCCATGGGTAGAAAGCAGCAACAATCTTTCGAATTTTCTTTCTCAAACGATCTCTAACTGATTCTTCTGCATCTGAACTGCTCGTGGAAACTATGGAGTTCCCAGCTTCATCAAAATAGTCAGTGTCACCAAATCTCTCACCTTCATGGCCCCATAAAGTAGCTTGAAGAGCAACCTCTCTTTCTTTATTGTAGATTGAATGCAATTTTGATCTAAGATATGGCAATATGACCTAAAACACATCCAAATTATGTCGTTGCATTTATCAAAAGCTGTAAAATTTAAAAGGCAAGAACTTGACTCAGCAATCATTTTTGAAGTCATGGCTTTACACATATTGAAATATATTAGAAGCTAAATTCGTGGGTGAAGTTAGCAAATAAGAAAAAGAGCCAGAAGACTTCCGATTCCTACTAACAATTCTAGGTTTTTCCTCCATCCTATTAGATGTTTCAAAAAAGGGGATTGCAGTAAGTTTCTGCAAACGAGGTGGCGTGAAGAGAATCCTTCTTTTCTATAATGATGGTATCCATGAACACACCTCGACTATTTCACTGTACTTGCTAACTCCCACCAGTACAGGTATTGGATAACTTTTCCCACCAAGGCTAAGATAGATGGGGAAAAATCACCTATTATTTTTTCTCTAATGGGATTTGAACTATGGTTTCCATGATTTTCAGTTTTTTACCCACTTCATTGATTGTTATGTCACACCCTTGGTGATGCTATGGAGACAATCTTCTATGCGACATTCAGACATCTCAATGTTTCTATAAAAAAATCAGCAAGTACTGCAGAAATATACAGGGAGCACGGAAAATTGAATCTAGTATTCAAATCTAAGGTCTTACAGCCAGGAAGGTATGCATACTCTTATTTTTCAGATATGCAGATATTTCTGGCCTTCATGGTTATAGAGATGGAAAGGAAAATACAGGGGTTTATTCACTGTTGTATCTTTTACAGAAGGCATAGCAGAAGACGCTATTTCCACATTCTTCAAGTGGACTCGAATGCCACGCTTGATGTGGCTCTTTTGGTGCGGGGAGAAATTCTTCAGCAGAAATCCTGAGAAAGAAGAAAGAATTGAATACAGAGGAGGGTGTAAATCACTTATTCACTACCAACTGTCTTTCAATTGAGGACTGAACTAGCTTGGGGTGGAAGGGGTGACGCCTGTCACCGATAAATCCTTGATGCTGAGTTGGAGGCCTTTGTTGCTGAATTAGAGGATCAGACAGAATATGGGAGGGGTAATAGACATGAGAGTTGGCACCGTTGGTGCTTGTGTGGACAGCTTGGAAAGAAAGGAACAGAAAGGTTTTCAGGGGACTGAGAACTCTCCTAATAGATTCTTGGAACTTTCTTTTTTATGTAATTCTGGAGCACACATGAAATCCCTACATGAGTAGATGATCGACTGCTTTTCAGACTTTCTTTTTTTGCAAACAGCATTTGTACAAGATTTCCCTTTTTCGTTATCAATAACATTTATACATGAAAAAATGTTCCAACAAGAATAATCAAAGTTTAGTACAGCAAGATAATGGTGATTTTGCTCCACTAGATCAATCAGAATATGAGAAACTTAAGTTACGATATAAGTGAGTTATCAAGTGCAAGAAATTACCAGAAACACAACTGAAAGAACTTTTTGGCGCTTCTCCAGACCAGTGTGATTAATTTCCTCTCTCACATCTGGACCTTTGTTATCACCCTTAACTTTTATCTTAACTGCCCTTCTTCGCAGGCCATATAAAGATTCAGCAAAAGACCCATCTGAGGACAAGTAAAAAGTAATAAATGTTAAAGCATATAATTAGTTCTACCATTTGACCAGAGACTGCAATCATACCAGAGCATTTCACTCACGACTGGATGAAAAAGAAAATGCATAGTCATATACAGAATTACAAATACTCAGCATTACCCCTTGGGGAGTCAAAATTTTGTCATATATTTTAAAAATATGTTTTAAACATAAACAATGTGACTAGTATTTGTATATAGTTCCTACATATGGTAAAAAAAATATATATATACATATACAAACAATATTAAGAATAATATCTAAATCAAGACAAAAATGAGAGAATTTGAGTCTCGTACTCCAAACTGGCGATTCTATTGGATACCACAGAGTATCTGGATAGATAAACACGCATACCTGTTGTTCGTAAGCTATGCGTTTCAAGAACTAGCATAAGCAAAGCGAAGTACTCATCCTCGTAATCTAGAATTTTGTGGATGAAAGTTCTTCTTAAAGCTAAAACCTGCAATCAAGCAAGCAATGATTAACATTACCCAACATACATCACATAACTACAGCTAAACAACAACAATAACAACAATGCTTAACAAAAAAAGTTTGATCTTGTGAAACTGTTGTGTAGGCGAAACTTGGCAGCCCGCCAAGAGTTTGCAATCAAGCAAGCAACGACTAACATTACCCAACATACATCACATAACTACAGCTAAACAACAACAATAACAACAATGCTTAACAAAAAAAGTTTGATCTTGTGAAATTGTCGCGTAGGCGAAACTTGGCAGCCCGCCAAGAGTTTGACCTTCTCCGCTCCTGGAAAGAAGCCCTACTTTTCTTCCTTCCCCTAGCAGGCAGTAACACTAGGAGGAAGTGGGGAAGATTAGAACTATTTTCATCTTGAATCTAGCACCCTCACAAGTTACTATTCCTCATAAAAGAATATTATGAATGCTGGCACCCTAGGTGTGTGATAGCTACGTAATATCCTTGGTGTCATCCTTTTTAAAGATACCAATGATGCCTCAATTCCAAAGTAGTTGTCCATAGAGATAAATCTTCCATATCCATTCCGCTCAACATTAATAATTCGTCTTTCAAGACACATCCATTAAGTACATCCGCAATTGCAACTACGCCTCAATTCCATACTAGTTTAGTTGCACTAACCCTCTACTTTGAACCTGTTTATTTCAATACATATAATTTTTCTTTTAAGGCACGTCTAACAAGCACGGTTGCACAACAATAACAAATAGTAAGCCCCAATTCCAAACTAGTTGGATTCCGCTATATAAATCCTCAATATTCATTACATTCCACTTGGACCTTCTCATTACAATACTTATAATTTGTCTTAACAAGTACAGCAGAACAGTACTAATAAAAACTACACCTCAATGCCAAACTAGTAGAGCTCCGCAAAATAAATCCTCAATATTCATTACACTCCATTTTGACCCATTCCATTCCAATACTAATAATTTATCTTTTAAGAACTAAAAATATTTCTACTAAGTACAGCTGAACGGTATTAATAAAAACTACGCCTCAATTCCAAAATGGTTGAATTCCGGTATACAAATACAAAATACCCATTACACAGCTGAAATAGATGAATTAGAAATTAGAAACCCTAATTGGTTACTTACACCGAGGGAATACGTTAAAGCGGCTCGGAGACTAGAAGGTAACTGCTGAGCAGCTGCCATTTCGAAGAAGGTGGGACGTGTCCCTTGTCCTCCCACTTGAAACAGCATCTTTTTTCTTCTTCTCCAAATGCTCTTTCACAATATTTCTGCTCTTCTCGTCTCTTTTTTTGTACTCAGTTGGTTGCAATTTGTTGGGAAGAGGAAGATGATAAAAGCTTTTTCTATTGTTTTTCTCTTCTCTACCATTTGTTTTTCTCCATAGGTTTCAGAAAATAGCAGTTTGTATAAAATGACAAAAACTCTTAGGGGTTGTTTGGTAGGATGAATTTTGTATTGACTTGTCATTAATTTTAGGATAAGTTATCTCATAATTAAAAATAGTACGGGGATAATTTATATTTGCCAGAGGGTAGAATAGTAATTCTATGATAAAGAAGTAAAATTAAAAATTCTAAAATTAATACACCATATCAAACAATCAATAAAAAATAATATTAGGATAACTAATCCCTATAGCATAACTTATCTTCAAAACTATACAACCTATTAAATATACTACTGGATGGTTTTAAACTTTTAAATTTATAAAAATTAAATATTTTTTTATATTTGTCAAATATTTTAACAAACATTATTTATTAGGTTTTATCGAAAATTGTGAAAATATTAAAACAAAACGAATTATAACTTTATTTTGTGTCTTCTCCTCTCCTCTCAAATTGTTTTGTATTTATTTTTTAATTTCTCAAAGAAAATATAGAGTTGGAAACCCACTACAAAATGATACTACTGATTAATACCCCATTTTGGAAAGCCGATACATATATTGTATTTAGGGGTGTTCAAAATCGAACTGTAACTGTTAACTAAAGCGCAAAATTGACTTATTGGTATTGGATTATCGGGTAATGGTTGGCGAACGAATTGAAATTTTATAATTAACGGCTTAATGATTTGGGGGCGAATTACTCTATTTTCTTATCGGATAAACTGTTAACCCGTTAAGATTTTTTATGTTTACACTTTTATGTGATGACCCCCCACGTCATCATTTCACATAGGCACCATTTGGATATTAATGCATGTGGAAGCTTACATATGAGGAAGGCTAGCATTTGTGAGAAGATTCTAGAGTAGTATGGACATTTTCTTAGGAAGTCCCTAGATCCCAAAGATTTACTAGGAAAGTCCTTAGAATCTTCTAGGCTTGTAGAGAATTCTAGAGAAAGCCCTTATCTTATAAATATTAAGGACTTGTGTAACAATTAATATTTACACATTAGCCCCTAGGAGACTAGTAAATATAGGGGGGTCATTCATTTGTAATTCACCAAGAAAACAATTCAAGTTCTCTCTAATACAAAGCTTCATTTAACAATTTTCTTGTGTTCTTTCTAGCATTCCCTTAGCGATCTATAGTGTAGTAAGGCTGACTTGGCATAGCAAGAACGCGAACAAATTGTGCAAGATCGTGAGCGAGTTGTCAAGTGTCGTACATGTACTTAGTTAACGACTAAGGACATGACAACGTGGTATTAGAGCGAAGTTTGCAACTAAGAGAATGGCGGAGGACGAAGAAATTAATGTTGCCAACACCCAATCCAACGTCATTACGTCATCCAGGATACTGCTGACAAGAAGGGTTGTAAGAAGAAGAAGAATGCCGCCAACAAGAGCCAGGAGGTGCCACAGGAGGTTGTGTCAAACGAAGGGCTTACATCCCAAGAACCATCTGCCACTGAGGCGAGCGAGGATGAAATGAAGGTCCTGCCCGAGGACGTCTCTCTCGGTAAAGAGTGGGTGATAAAGATGAACGCGGGGATGGATGCCATGGAGATCTTTGGCCAACGCTTAGGCAAGGTGGAATGCACCCTTAGCGTTCTTGAGGGACACACTCTTGAAGAGATTGAGAGTATCCAAAATGACTTGGAGGGACATACACAGACCGAGATAGAACTAAGGCAAACCATCACTGCCTTAGAATGCAGGCTCATGAAGGCTTTGAGTACTTTCGATTTTATGAAGGCAAAGATAAAGTCAATCGAGGAGCATGTTGATGATGGCGTGACCGAGGCATCCAACAATGTTGTGGTGACGAGGGAGGCCAAGATCGAGGCTCCCAAACCCCCGGTGTTCAAAGGTGTTCGTGATTCATAAGAAGTGGAAAACTTCCTTTGGCACTTGGAGAACTACTTCAGACACGGAAAAGTGAGGGACGACGAGTCCAAGATCAACATTGTCGTGTTGTACCTTTCAGAGACTGACATGCTATGGTGGAGAAGGAATATGGCTGATGTGGATAAAGGTCTATGTGTTATTAGTACGTGAAATCAATTCAAAGTCGAGTTCAAGAGACAGTTCTTTCCAAACAATGTCTTGTACGAGGCAAGGCGCAAGCATAGGGAGTTGAAGCAAACCGGGAGCATGTGTGACTATGTCAAGGAGTTCACTACCCTTATGCTTCAAATGCCCAACCTGACCAATGATGACTTGTTGTTCCACTTCATGAACGGGTTGCAAAATTGGGCTAAGCAGGGGTTGCAACGCCGGCAAGTCGCGGATATAGACCAAACCATAGTGGAGGCCGAATCATTGATGGATTTCAAGCATGACAAGCACGATAAAGGCAAAGTCAAGGAGTCAAAAGTTAACAATGTCAAAGGCTAGGGAGACCGTGGCAAAGGCAAGGAGATACAACAACAATACTCCAAGACTCAAGATTCCAAAAATTATAGTGGCCGTCAGGGCTATGCCGAGAAAAAGGTGCAGGTTGAGAAGAAGGGATTCTATATATGCGTAGGGCCGCTTGGCTTTAGGAATTGTCCCGACCTCAAGAGCCTCAGTGCCATGGCCCGTGAACGGAAGGGGTAGCCGTGAGGAGAGAGTTCGGGAACCGCACAGTTGGGTATGATCGGATTATGTGGTGATGTCACAAAGCAAGCTATCCAACCTGCCGAGAATGGAAATCGGTACGTGGATCTCACCATCAGCAACAAGTCCTCTCATACAATGGTGGGTACTAGAACTCATAATTTCGTGACTAAGGATGCCGCAAAGAGACTAGAATTGAAGCTTGCTCCAACCAACTCTCGTGTCAAGACCGTGAATGCCAAGGTACAAAATGCTCGTGGGGTAGCTAATGGAGTTGGTGTCAAATTGGGAACTTGGAAAGGTATTACAAACTTTACCGTAACCGCTATGGATATTTTTGACATCATACTGGGGTAACAGTTTTTTAGACATTGCCATACTATGATCGACCCCTATCTCTAACCTCTCTTGGTTATGGAGCGAGAAGAAGCTAGCATGGTATCTATAGTGACTATGCCACACGGACCGATCCAAGCACTACTCTCAGCTATGCAGGTTGTCAAGGGGATCAAGAAGGGGGAGTCGATGTCCGTGGCAACCATTGTAAGTCTAGAGGAAGACAAGAGTTTTCAAGAGATATTGCCGCCTTGCATAGAGAAGTTGCTTGAGGAAAACAAAGATGTCATGCTCGAGGAGTTGCCTAAGAACTTTCCGCCTAGGCGAGAGGTGGATCACAAGATTGAGTTGGAGCCAGGGGCTAAGCCACCCGTATTTGCCCCGTATCGTATGGCACAGCCCGAGCTAGAGGAGCTCGCGAAAGAATTGAAAGAGCTGCTAGATGTTGGTCATATTTTCCCATCAAAGGCACCTTTCGGCGCACCAGTATTGATCCAGAAGAAGAAGGAGGATCTTTGCGCTTGTGTATAGACTACCGAGCACTTAATAAGGTCACAGTGAAGAATCAGTACCCGATCTCGCTCATTGCTGACTTGTTCGATAGACTTGGGCAAGACAAGTATTTTACCAAGATGGATCCTCGCAAGGGCTACTATAAGGTTCGCATTGCTGAAGGAGATGAGCCAAAGACTACTCTCGGCTATGCAGGTTGTCAAGGGGACCAAGAAGGGGGAGCCGACGTTCGTGGCAACCATTGTAAGTCTAGAGAAAGGCAAGAGTTTTCAAGAGATATTGTCGCCTTGCATAGAGAAGTTGATTGAGGAAAAAAAAGATGTCATGATCGAGGAGTTGCCTAAGAACTTGCCGCCTAGGCGAGAGGTGGATCACGAGATTGAGTTGGAGCCAAGGGCTAAGCTGTCGCGCCCCCATCTTTCGTCCCCTTTCGTATCGGTCAGGGTATTCGACATTATTGGGACAACTCGTTTCCTTTTGGGAAAGGTATAAGGAATTGAAGAGTCGCCACCTAACGATTTTTAAGGTGCGTTAGGGCACCTACTAAAGGTTATTTACAAACACAAATTAGATAACCAGAGATAGGGTAAGGGCTTGAAATTACTTCAAGGGGAAGGTGTTAGGCACCGTTCGAAGTCCACAACTGTGGTTCCCGACCCAAACAAACTTTGTGAACAGATAGCATATAAGCAATAAACACATAGGTAAATAGATGAAGGTTTTGAGAAGATTTGCAGTCCAAGCACACATATGTGTTTAAGTTTAAAAGATTTAAAGTCTAAGCAAATATACAAAATTCCGGAGGTTTTACAATCTAANTCTCATAAGAGGGGATACACGTGGCATTAGCGCACCGGATATCATATCCATGTCTACCCTTCCCACTCCTTAGCGGTTATTAAGCGAGTTTATTTAACGACCTCTATGCGTGCTATTACCCGTCCCTTCTTAATGGCCCTGGAGGAATTTAGGACCTCTAAATATAGGCTGTTCTAGAGAAAACCCCTAAGGTTAAAGGATAAAGTTCTAAGCGACAGGCAAGAACAAATAGGACTTTACAAATAAATGCAGGAAGAGCAATTAAGAGGCTCAGATTTACCTCCACAGATAATGCACATAAGCAGCACGTCTCAAACACAAACAAGAGGCAGTTTTTTTAGACAGAATCCTAAGACAAGATATCTAAGTGAATATCAATGCATAGAAGTATGCATCTTGTTTATAAACTCAATAGCAAGGACCTAATCAGTTTGCCTACTGATTTTAAAACATGTTAACTTAGACAGTAAACGCAATCAAAACAATATTCATTTTTTTAAGAGATTGATTACCTAAGGCTTTACTAGGCGTGGGGTTGTGTGTAGTAACTACCAGAACTACTAGACAGTTCAGAGGTTGTTTTACCTAAAACATGTTGTTCTAAATGATGTAAATTTGAGAATGCAAAGATAGTTACCAATTTATATTAAGAACAGACATGATAATCATATGCGAGGTTATCTTATACCTTTTCATGAATCAGCATTTTAAACTAGACGTAGTTAAGTAAATGTAGATGAAATCCTAGAGCATGGTATCTAATATGCACATATAAATGCAGGATGGCTAAGACATAATTTTAGGATGCACAAGATTCCTAAAGCATGATTTCTAAAATGTACAAAGAGTTACAGGATGATTGGGACATATTTTGAATGCACATGAATATTAATTTTATCACCCTAGGAGTAGGATTTCTAAGTGGTAGGCATAAGCATAAATTGAGGTATGTTGTATATTAAAGCAGTAAACATGAAAAAGCCTTAAAGACATGATATCTAATGCATGTTTGGCATGTTGATCCTAAGCATGGATTCTAATGCAGATATAGGGAGTTTAAAGCCTAAGGCATGATTTCTACCCAGTGGCATTGATAAGATCATATAGTTATCCCCTTATTTCACTAGCCATCCCCCAGTATTCATTTACAATAATTCTTACAGACCAGCTGAATAAATTACATAAATAGATAAAGGAAAAGAAGAAGTTAAATTATAGGGATCCTGAAAACAGGCCCAGATTCCCAGAACCTCAAGTGCCCAAATGTTTCATAGCCTTTCTCATATCCGGATGTGTTAGAGTTCCCTAAGGACCTCAAGGGATTCTGGGCAGTGCTCACACCCAGATTTCATAACCATAATTGAGTAAGTGCAGTGTGGAAGGGCCAGCCCCAGTGCATCAGAGTTCAAAGGGATCTCACAGGAATCCCAAGGCAGTCATACACTGGAGAGGCAGAACCTAAGGACCTAAGAGTAGAGTGAGAGTGCTTTACATAGTTTTGAAAAAGGGTTTAATAGGAAAGCAATATTTGAAAGAAGGGATTAAGTTGCAGTAGTTTTATAAAATATGAGAGTTGTTTAGCAGTAAAACAATTTTGATAAGAGTGGTCAAATCAAACGAACAACAGATCAAACACAGAGCCAAACAGGTTCAACAATACTCAAATAACAACCCTTCACACATGGATAATTAGGGACTGGGGACACATAATACACATATAATAAACATAAGTCTCTTACAATTAAGGGGTAGCTAATAGTGTAAATAGTGAGACATGAATTAAGGAATGCTAATTAGAACATAGTCACAGAATTAGAAGTGCTTAGGGGGTTCATGGGATTGGGGGATGACATAGTATAGGATTTCATAGCAGCAGTGAGGACATAGAAGCACTAAACATAATTGAGCATAACATCAGGGCAACTTAGGGTAACAGATCAATAAGGCATACCAGAACTAGGCTACTAGTACACAAGCATCAAAACAGAATTGAGTCATATTGAATCAGATTACAGGTTTATAAGAACATGCTAATCCTAAAGAGTTAAGACATAATTAGCATACTAGATGAAGCAATGATGCAAAGAGGTCAATTACATGTTGAACAACAAAACAATAGATAGAAACAGATCAGGAACATGATAAACTGAAGCAGTAAAAGGAACATATTGGTTTTGGGACTTAAATTGAAAATCAGAACATACCAGTAAAGGAACAGTAAACACAAAGGTGAAGGGGCAGGAGAGCATAATAGTTAGCCTTGGCTT
>ML431508.1:0-43087 GCA_005239525.1 Nicotiana knightiana
TTGTAATAGTGAGCGATTCAGCTCCGTGTATCTTCTTATGTAAATTTTATGTGTGGATCGGGTAGCACGTCCCCACAGGTATGTTATTTGGATCGGTTTGCACGACGCAGCAGTGTGATGATGAGTAAGGTTCCTATATTTATTTTTCTTATGTTTTACTTCCTACTTTCTGAGGATAGTTCATATTAGTTGCTAGAGTTGAATAGTCCCTTCCCGAGTCATTTATTATTTATCATATTCGAGTTATGTCATATTGGCGCGATGTGGTATCATGTGAGGTTGTTGGTCATGCTTGGGGTGATTTGTTGTCTGAACAGTTCATACTGGGTGAGACGAGATTATTGGATCAGGGATCAGCGCGATAAGATTATGCGAAATATATTAAAGGACAAATACCATTATTTGGTTCGTAATGAGGTGATGATTCTAGTCAAGGGGAGATATTCAATGATTTTTTTAACTCGGCAGTTGATTATGAATTTATACACATCTCCTCTGTTGTGGTGGTATCACCGGCATTATAGCAGGATGTGTATATATATATATATATATCACGAGGTGCATTAGGAGCATCAGATTCGTGGAAATTTGGCTATTAAGGTTCAGGGAGTGTCATTGTGGTCAGATGATGAGTTATGCGGTGCATGGTGTTGATTCAGCAAAGGTATGTAGTCATGTTCTGGTATGCCGTGTGGTAGTTGATACAGTGTTTATATTGGAACTAGGCCTGGCAGATAATTTCAAGTGTTGGGAATGGATTCTGAGCTTATGGTATTGATAAAAGAGGATATCTTCAGATTTGATCAAGCTAATGTGTTCAACTGGGTTGTGGTATCACGGGCAGGTGATCGAGGTGTTAAATAGTGATTTCATATAACTCCAGAGCAGTTCTTAGCACTTTCGAAGACAAACGTCTGATTAAGTGGGCGTGGTCGGAATTGAATTTCGGGAAGTTTAGAGTTAATTTGGAAATAAAATTCTCAATTCGGAAGCCTTAAGTTGGAAGAACCAACTAAGATTGGAATTTTGAGTAAACGACCTCCGAATCATGATTTGAGGGCTCCTGCAGGTTCGTATGATGATTTCGGACTTGGGCGTATGTCTGGATCGGGTTTTGGATAACCCGGAAGCGTTTCGGCGTATATTATGGAAGATAGCATTTTAGAAGAATTTCATAAATTTGGGCTGTAAGGCATTTCAGTGTTATTGATGTCCGTTTAGGATTTCGAGCCTGGAATAGCTCTATATGGTGATTCTGGAGTTGGGAGCGCGATCGGAAGTGAATTTGGATGTCTGTACGTCATTTTGAAGTCATTTGGCTAAAGATAGAAATTTGAAGGTTTTTGAGAAATTCGACCGGAAGTGGAAATTTAGATATCGATGTCGGAATGCGATTCCGGAAGTTGGAGCAGGTCCGTAATGTCGAATATGACTTGTGTGAAAAATTTGCGGCCAATCGGACGTGATTTGATAGGTTTCGGCATCAGATGTAGAAGTTGGAAATTTCTAAGTTCATAAAGTTTGAATTTTAGTGTGATTCGTGATTACGGCGTTGTTTGATGTGATTTGAAGCCTCGAGCAAGTTCGTGGGATGTTATGGGACTGAGTTTTCTGATTGGACAGGGTCTCGGGGGACCTCGAGTGTGTTTCGGGGTGGTTTCGGGTCATTTTGAGTGATTTGATGCTGATGTTTGCTGGTGTATCTAGTGTGCAATGCGATCGCGGTCCTAGTTGTGCGATCGCGAAAAAGAAATGAGAGGGGCTGGAAGTTTGGCTTGTGCGATCGCACTTGGAGGTATGAAATCGCACAGGGGAGGATTTTGGGGGCGGCTGCATTGGTCTTTGCGATCACAGGTGTAGTTGTGCGATCGCACAGAGGGAAAATTTGAGGTTACAGGCTTATGGCTTGTGCAATCGCAAGGTTTAGTGTGCGGTCGCACAGTGTATGATTAGGGGCTTCTGGAACTTGTCATGTGCGAACGCAGGTGCTGTGTTGCGAACGCACTGAGTGAATTGGTGAGGCAGCATATTTGGCATATGCGATCGCGGAGCATGTTGTGCGATAGCATAGGAGGGTCACTTGGGAAGTGTGTTATTTTTAACGGGATTTCGGCCATTTCTTCATTTCTTCACTTGGTGTGGGCGATTTGGAGGAGCTTCAAGAGGGGATTTCCGTCAAGCATTACTAGGTAAGCAATTTATTTATGTTTTTAAGATAAATACAAGTTATATGCATGGATTAGACATGAAAAATTATGGAAAAATTGGGAAAATATTGAATAAAACCTAGAAATGGTAATTTCGATTTCTACCACGAATTTGAGCATGAAATTAAGGGTAAATTGTATATTTGAGTTAATAAGGCTATGGGTAGGGCATATCTTGGAGAAATTTCGAAATCGGATCACGTGGGCCCAAGGGAATTTTGGTCAATTCCTTAAGCGGAGATGGGAGTTTATATAATTTGAATTGTTAAAGAATATTAGAGTATATTTTCATTGGTTTGTCATTATTTGGATAGTTTTTGGGCGTTGTGCATGGATTTGAGTCATCGGAAGGGCTTGGAAGCCGGTTATGGAATTTTGGAGCGAGGTAAGTTTCCTTTGTAACTTTGTGAGGGGGGATTGTCCCCCTTGGTGAACTAATTAAGTATGTGCTACAATCTGCGGGGTCTACGTACGCACGAGGTGATGGGAGTCCGTGCGTAGCTACTATTATGCCATGCACGGGTAGTCTAGGACCCAGTAGAATGCCTTAGTTGTTGTACTTGTTATCTTGCCGGTAATATTAGACAGCTAATATGATCGAAATAATGAATTGAATCCCTAAGAAGACTAGAGTTCATTTTCTTAATCACCTAGAAAAAGAATTGATTCCTCCGTGGATAATAGTGTTCCTGATAAGGTTATATTTTTGAATATTATTAAACTTGGCAAATGAGTTTCAAAACAAAGATTTAAAAGTTATTTTTCATGTTCCTTTAAGAAGAATTTTACAACTTTCCTGAGTAACTGCTTTCCTTATAAAAATAGGGATTTATTATGTGAATATCTGTACATATGAGCACCTGAGTCGCAGGTATGATTCGCGAGCAGTCTAGCCTTATAGTTTTTATGTGGACCGCGTCGCATGATCGATTCGCGAGCGGCGAAAAAAAGATGCATCTATGGTTCGAGCCGTTTCACCCTTCGGCAGTGCACAGTTTATCATTGTTGGTCCGTGCCATTCGACCCTTGGCATTGCTTGCGCATGATATTTACTGCGTATTTGCTATAATTTTGCCTGATTACTGGCCTAGAATTTTAAGTTGTCAACTGAAACAGAGATTTAAAGTTATTAAAATTTTGGAAGAAGTTGTTCCTACCCGTTTACTATTTGTTATTTGATTAAATCACCCATGTTTGATTAATTGTTATTAATATGACGAAGATTTAAGTGTTAAATGTGGAAGGATTTGATATTATTTATTTCTGATTTTAATAAATTGCCTATGATAATCATGCTTAGTGTCACACTTGAATATACTAAATTGACCTCTAGCAAGTGTCTAATTCGACCTCTCGTCACTACCTCTCTGAGGTTAGGCGGGCGACTTACTGAGTACACGTGGTTTTCGTACTCATGCTACACTTGTTGTGCATTTTTATTGCACAGGTACCTTCATAATGATGTGGCTGGTTTGGAGACTTAGGCGATCTGCATCATCCGGAGGCGATCCGCAGCTGACGGAGTCTCCCGCGTATTGTATTACATTATTTTAATTTCACTGTCCACTTGTATTTTGGACAAGCTTTGTAGAAATTGTAAAAATTTTAGAAATTGCTCATGTACTTGTGACACCGGGTTTTGGGATGTGTATGGGATGTATTTTATAAAAAATGGAATATTAAAACCGTTGTATTTACTTAATGAAATTTTTTTTATTATTATGTAACAAGTTAAAGATAATGATTTCAAAAATGATACAACAGGAATCTATTTCATCTAATTAAAGATTGGCTTGCCTGACAGTAGTATCCGGCGCCATCACGACCTTATGGATTTTGGGTCGTGACAACATGGTATCAGAGCTCTAGGTTCCCGTAGGTCTCACGAGTCATGAGCAAGTCTAGTAGAGTCTTGTGGATCGGTACAGAGATGTATGTACTTATCTTCGAGAGGCTACATGGCTGTTAGGAGTAGTTCCCTTCTTGATTCCCCATCGTGCAATCTGATTCCGGTGAGGCTTATGCCTATGTTTCTTCCCACTCAATCTTATACGTCGCGAAGCGCTTGCTATGAATCGGGAATTTTAGGAATTGAAATGTTGCAACGGATATTATGTGATGTCTCTTCCATGTGTAATTGGTTGGGGCTGTGTTTATGGCCCTGCAGAAGGATAATATGTTGTTTCAGCTCAGTAGCTGTGTTTTTGAGAGCCTTGGGGTTATGCTCATGTTGTGATGATTTTTAAGATCGGTTACTGCACGATGTCGATATAATGGTAGAACGCTTGCCCATATGTTGAGTCCTGATGAATGGTTTGAAGGGAGGTCTTCTCAGAGCGTGATTTCAAGATTTCGATATTTTAGTTCCGACAGAGGAAAGGCAATTGGACTATGAATGTTCAAGTCTGGGGGAAATAAAGTAATAAGACTTGGTGTTATCAAGCGAGGTGGAGTCTTCGCCTGTGATGTGATGTCGTCGTCACTGATAGAATGGAATATGTTAAGTTTGTCGGTGTTATGGCTTCTTCGGTTACATGGGGTCAAAGTATTGTGAAGAAGTATTGAAGAAGCGGTTGCCAGAGACCATGAGGCATGGTGGTTCAGTACCGGATAAGTGTTGATAATGAAGGCAGCTATAGAAATTTGATCTTCGGAGAGTTTGAAGTCGTGGTGATCTGCTAGGTTAAGAGCTACAAAGAATGACATTGAATTAAGGCTAGGCAGTGGTTCCATTTTTAGGAGGCCAGGTGTAAGAAGCGGAAGTCGAGCAGTCGCAAAGTGGGGGAGCGGCAGCATAGCTTGGAATTAGAAGATATTGTCGCGCATTTAATGAATGTCCATGACGAGGGGGCGGACTAGTAAAGTTGGTAAATGAAGCAGGGCGTATGATGGGGTATTGATGTCGTAGAGAGTGTGCATTTCAGCATCGTTGGATGGTGTCCGTTAGTGATTTCCACTGGTGGGTTATCTCTTGTGAATAGGTTAGCTGGCATGGTTGGCAAGTTTCTGCAGGGGATTCTAGTGGCTATTTGGTAGGAGGCAGAATGTGTGAATGATGCTAGAGAATTTGAGTATTTAGGGAATGCTAACAAGAGAATTTGGAAGAATTGGACGGAATGGTTGAGAAAGATAATGTTAACAAAGGAGAAAGGATCTCAGCAGGGTCTAGAGTGGTGCAAGGAGTAGCTTCAGGCTAAGTGGGGCAGTCCCACCACCTGCAGTTGGGTTGCAGGATTATGTTATCATAGGGTTGCGGATTGTCGACGTGTTGGAAAGTTATTTCAGCTAAGGGAAAAGGAGTAAAATGGTGATCATACATGGGATTTGATAAATGTGTCCAAAAGTTGGCCTTGTTGGACCAGGGTGAGGCTTTGAAAGATTCAGAATTTATGCTTAAGGCAAAGGCGAGTTGTAAGGGTAGTGACTTAGTCACGTGCTTCATTGAAAAAGGTGTTCATGTGCTAGAAGAGCCTTGGATTTGATTGTGTTTGGGGCCAGTCAAAGTGGGTGACTCTTAATAGCGGTCCTAGTGAATTTAAAAGTTAAGAATGCGACGTTTAAGGGTTAAGGGCAGTAGTATGATTAAGAATTGAGCTTTTGCAGCGTAATTTCAGAGAGAGGGAAAATTGTTGGAGTGTTCTATGTTATGTTTCAGCATGCAGGATAGCATTAGATGAGTGAGAGAAATAAACTCCGGGTTGTAGAAAGATTGTCAAGAGGGTATGAGACGGGTTGCGGGATTTTGGCAGCATGGTCTCGTGAATCAAGGTCTCTCGGGATGAGTGAGGGTTGAGTTTGTTATGAGTTCAAGGAAGTTACTATTATTCCTAAGGAAAATGAAGATGATTAAAAGAAGATAGATTGATTAGCCATGGTTGAAATGGCACATGTGCGGCAGTGATCAGTTTCATCAGTATGATTGAGTTATTCGTGTTGTTTGCACAGTGTGTACGAGTTTTGACGGCCATCGTAACAGATTTTATTTGGGAGCATTCGATTGCTATGGCTTGTCAGGTGTAGGCGGATCTCGGAAGGTTTATGGTGGTTCAGACCACTACTTAAAGGTTTGCATGTTGGGTGATTGTGAGAATTCACTTGAGTGTTGTTATTGTTCTCCTGAATTGAGGTAAGTTAGAAGTTTCAATATGATTAGGTGTTTCCCCTGTTAGTGGTTCAGAAGTTATGATGGAGTTCTTGTGCAATCTCATATTTGAATGTTAGGTGCGGTAAGTAGTATGTAACTGGAAGTAAGGAATCGAGGTTGCGATTTAGTGTTGACAAGGATGTCATGAGCTCGGATGAGCAAGAATAAGGGATTTGAATGTTTAGAGTAAGCTGGTGAACGAGGCTTTGCATCCTAGTTATGGGTTCTTGATTTTCTTTCCAGCATTAGTGTGGTCGGTGGTATAGATGTGCAGACTTTTTGCCTTGTGTGGAAGGTCGTGGAAGCATGACCGCGGGAAGATTGTATAAGTGTGACATCTAGTCACCTGATTGGTTGAAGATTTAGACCAAGTATAAGGAAGCACAACATTGCTTATTTGAGAATTTATGCCTAGAAGGCGTTCGGTTCAGTTGATTGTGGATTATGGGGTGTTTGTCCCAGCGATGATGGTTGTTCTCGTGTATTATGAGAGGAAGTAGGTTAATACGGGCCCAAGTAAAGCTATTAGCTTAGTTTGGTGCAAGTAAGGTAGACTCGATGTTTGTGGATGTGTTTAAATATGATTATGGGCTCCGTATGAGCCAGGCATGTTTATTTCAGTAGAGCGCTCTTCATGGAAAGGTATTGCAATAGCAGATGTTGTTCCGTCTTCGTCAAATTCATGTGATAATATGATTGTGATGTGTGAGTTGTGAAACGGCTTGATAATTTCTTATGTGTTAAGATCTCCGCGTAGTGATGATGTTATGTGAGCAGGACAGCTCTTGAGATCCAGAGTATATATATATATATATATATATANACCTGGGATCGATATTCGGTAGAAGAGGCTTTGTACCCTGGTTATGGGTTCTTGATTTATTTTACAGCGTTAGTGTGGCCAGTGGTGGATGTGCAGACTTGGTACCTTGTGTGAAAGGTCGTGGGAGCATGACCACGGGAAGATTGTATAAGTGTGGCATTTAGTCACTTAATGGATTGAAGATTTGGACTGAGTATAAAGAAGTGTAATATTGTTTATTTGAGAATTTACGCCTGGAAGGCGTTTGTTTCATTCGATTGTGGATTGTGGGGTGTTCGTCCCGTCTATGATGGTTGTTATTGCGTATTATGAGAGGAAGTGGGTTATTATGGACCCAGGTAAGGCTATCAGCCTAGTTCATTGCGAGCAGATTCGGCCTGAAGTGTATGAATGGATTTAAACGGGATTATAGGCTTCATGTGAGGCAGTGTGTTCATTTCAGTATAGCGCTCCTCAAGGAAGGGTGTTGGAATATCAGGCGTTGTTCCGTCTTTGTCAAATTCATGTGATATTATGATTGTGCCGTGTGAGTTGTGAAACGACTTGATAATTTCTTATGTGTTGAGGTCCCGCGTAGTGGTGATGTTATGTGAGCGGGATAGCTCTTGAGATAAAGAGTATATATATATATATATATCGCACTTCAGTTGTGCTTGAGTTTTTTAGCATATGGATTTATCAGTCTCCCCAGGATGGTATTATGCACTTAGCGTGCTTGTGACCGATATTCGCTAATTTGTAATAGTGAGTGATTCAGCTCCGTGTATCTTCTTATGTAAATTTTATGTGTGGATCGGTTAGCACGTCGCCACAGTTATGTTATTTGGATCGGGTTGCACATCGCGGCAGTGTGATGATGAGTAAGGTTCCTATATTTATTTTTCTTATGTTGTACTTCCTATTTTCTAAGGAAAGTTCATATTAGTTGCGTGAGTTGAATAGTCCCTTCCTGAGTCATTTCTTATTTATCATATTCAAGTTATGGCCTATTGGCGCGATGTGGTATCATGTGTGGTTGTTGGTCTTGTTTGGGGTGATTTGTTGTCTGAACAGTTCATATTGGTTGAGACGAGATTATTTGATCATGGATCAGCACGATAACATTATGCGGAATATATTAAAGGACAAATACCATTATTTGGTTCGTAATGAGGTGATGATTCTAGTCAAGGGGAGATATTATTTAGCTATTAAGGTTCAGGGAGTCATTGTGGTCAGATGATGAGTTATAGGGTGCATGGTGCTGATTCAGCAAAGGTATGTAGTCATGTTCTGGTATGTCGTGTGGTAGTTAATACGGTGTTTATATTGGAACTAGGCCTGGCAGAGAATTTCAAGTGTTGGGACTGGATTCTGAGCTTATAGTGTGGATAAAAGAGGATATCTTCAGATTCGATCAAGCTAATGTGTTCGACTGGGTTGTGGTAGCACGGGCAGGTGCTCGAGGTGTTAAACAATGATTTCAGATAACTCCAGAGCAGTTCATAGCACGTTCGAGGACGAAAATCTGATTAAGTGGGGGTGAATGTAATGACCCGACCGCTCGTTTTGAGCTATAGCGCGTCGTTCAGCGGTTTGAGGCCGTGAGCAGCTTCGTTTCAGGTATTATGATCCGTGGTCATGGTCGAAATTGAATTTCGGGAAGTTTAGAGTTAATTTGGAAAGAAAAATCTCAATTCGGAAGCCTTAAGTTGAAAGAATCAACTAAGATTGGAAATTTGAGTAAATGACCTTCGAATCATTATTTGAAGGTTCCTGCAGGTTTGTATGATGATTCGGACTTGGGCGTATGTCTGGATCGGATTTTGGATAACCCGGGAGCGTTTCAGTGTATATTATGGAAGATAGCATTTTAGAAGAATTTCATAAATTTGGGTTGTTAGGCATTTCAGTGTTATTGATGTCTGTTTAGGATTTCAAGCCTGGTATAGCTCTGTATGGTGATTCTGCAGTTGGGAGCGCGATCGGAAGTAAATTTGGATGTGTGTAGGTCATTTTGAAGTCATTTGGCTAAAGATAGAAATTTGAAGGTTTTTGAGAAATTCGACCGGAAGTGGAAATTTTGATATCGAGGTCGGATTGCGATTCCGAAAGTTGGAGCAGGTTCGTAATGTCGAATATGAATTGTGTGCAAAATTTGAGGCCAATCGGACGTGATTTGATAGGTTTCGGCATCGGATGTAGAAGTTGGAAATTTCTAAGTTCATAAAGTTTGAATTTTAGTGCGATTCGTGATTACGACGTTGTTTGATGTGATTTGAAGCCTCGAGCAAGTTCATGGGATGTTATGGGACTGAGTCGTGAGATTGGATGGGGTCTCGGGGGGCCTCGAGTGTGTTTCGGGGTGGTTTCGAGTCATTTTCTAGTGATTTGCTGCTGATGTTTGCTGGTGTATCTAATGTGCAATGCGATAGCGGACCTAGTTGTGCGATCACGAAGAAGAAATGAGAGGGGCTAGAATTTTGTCCTGTGCGATCGCACTTGGAGGTATGCAATCGCACAGAGGATGGTTTTGGGGGCTGCTGCATTGGTCTATGCGATCACAGGTGTGGTTGTGTGATCGCACAGAGGGAAAATTTGAGGCTACAGGCTTATGGTTTGTGCGATCGCAAGGTTTAGTGTGCGGTCGCACAGTGTATGATTAGGGGATTCTGGAACTTGGCTTGTGCAAACACAGGTGCTGTGTCGCAAACGCACTGAGTGAATTGGTGAGGCATCATATTTGGCCTATGCGATCGCGGAGCATGTTGTGCGATCGCATAGGAGGGTCACTTGGGCAGTGTGTTATTTTTAACGGGATTTTGGCCATTTCTTCACTTGGTGTGGGCGATTTGGAGGAGCCTCCAGAGGGGATTTCCGTCAAGAATTATTAGGTAAGCAATTTCTTTATGTTTTTAAGATAAATACAAGTTATATGCATGGATTAGACATGAAAAATTATGGAGAAATTGGGAAAATATTGAAGAAAACCTAGAAATGGTATTTTGGATTTCTACCACAAATTTGAGCATGAAATTAAGGGTAAATGTATATTTGAGTTAGTAAGGCTATGGGTAGGGCATATCTTCGAGAAATTTCGAAATCATGGCACGTGGGCCCAAGGGCATTTTGGTCAATTCCTTAAGCGGAGATGGGAGTTTATATAATTTGAATTGTTAAAGAATATTAGAGTATATTTTTATTTGTTTTGTCATTATTTGAATAATTTTGGGGCATTGTGCATCGATTTGAGTCCTCGGAAGGGCTTGGAAGCCGGTTATGGAATTTTGGAGCGAGGTAAGTGTCCTTTCTAACTTTGTGAGGGGGAATTGTCCCCCTAGGTGAACTAATTAAGTATGTTCTACTATATGTGGGGGCTACGTACGCACAAGGTGATAGGAGCCCGTACATAGCTACTATTATGTCATGTCCGGGTAGTCTAGGACCCACTACCATGCCTTACTTGTTGTAATTGTGATCTTGTCGGTAATATTAGACCGCTAATATGATCGAAATAATGAATTGAATCCCTAAGAAGACTAGAGTTCATTTTCTTAATCACCTAGAAAGAGAATTGATTCCTCCGTGGATAATTGTGTTCCTGATAAGGTTATATTATTGAATATTATTAAACTTGGCAAATGAGTTTCAAAACAACGATTTAAAAGCTATTTTTCATGTTCCTTTAAGAAGAATTTTACCACTTTCCTGAGTAACTGCTTTCTTGATAAAAATGCGGATTTATTATGTGAATATGTGTACATATGAGCACCTGAGTCACAGGTATGATTCGCGAGCAGGCTAGCCTTATTATTTTTATGTTGACCGCGTCACATGATCGATTCGCGAGCGGGGAAAAATATATGCATCTATGGTTCGAGTCGTTCGACCCTCGGCATTGCTTGCGCATGATATTTACTGCGTATTTGCTGTGATTTTGCTTGATCACTGGCCTGGAATTTTAAGTTGTCAACTGAAATGACAGAGATTTAAAGTTATTAAAATTTTTGAAGAAGTTGTTCCTCCCTGTTGACTATTTGTTATTTGATTAAATCACCCATGTTTGATCAATTGTTATTAATATGACGAAGATTTAAAGTGTTAAATGTGGAAGGAGTTGATATTATTTATTCCTTATTTTAATAAATTACCTATGATAATCATGCTTAGTGTCACACTTGAATATACTAAATTGACCTCTAGCAAGTGTCTAATTAGACCTCTCGTCACTATCTCTCTGAGGTTAGGCGGGCGACTTACTGAGTACACGTTATTTTCGTACTCATGCTACACTTGATGTGCATTTTTATTCCATAGGTACCTTCATAGCGATGTGCCTGGTTTGGAGACTTAGGCGAGCTGCATCATCCGGAGGCAATCCGCAGCTGACGGAGTCTCCCTCGTATTGTATTACATTATTTTAATTTCCTTGTCCACTTGTATTTCGGATAGAAATTGTAAAATTCTTAGAAATTGCTCATGTAATTGTGACACCAGGTTCTGGGATGTGTATGGGATGTATTTTATAAAAAATGGAATATTAAAACCATTGTATTTACTTAACGGATTTTGCTTAGTTATTACATAACAAGTTAATGATAATGATTTCAAAAATGTTAAAACAAGAATCTATTTCAACTAATTAAAGATTGAATTGCCTGACAGTAGTGTCCGGCACCATCACGACCTTATGGATTTTGGGTCGTGACACGAACGCGGGACCCTTGACACGAACGTGGTAGGCTGAGGGGAAGATCCAACGCGAACGAAGTCGGGCTCTCGTGAACGCACTGCTTACTGAGACTTGGGGAGGGGAGCCTGGTTGTGCTATGCGAACGCGGCCCAGTGTCGCGAACGTGAAGACCACTGAGCTAGGACACTATGCGAACGCGGGCAGGCCCACGCGAACGCGATGAAGGCCTGCCCAACTATATTAAAACACTGTTAAACACGGACAGAACATTCTTTTCACATATTTTTCGAACTAACAAGCCCTAAGGACGATTTTCTTCACATAAATTCATCCCTAAAGTGTTGGTAAGTAATTCTAAACTTATCTCTTTCAATTACCCAATGATTTTCATCACTTTTCAATCAAAAATCAAGAATTGTCATGGTAGAAGTTGAGGGTTTGGGTTGAATTTGGGAATGAAGTTAGGAACAAACTCATTTTATTTCTACTCTGTCGTGCAATTCTGGGTATCTCAAATACTGATTGAACTATTCTATTCTCTTGCAGATGGCGAGAACACGTGTTTCCTCTTTCGCTGATCAACACTCCGGTCCTCCAGCAGCAGCAGATCCTACTAGGGGCAGAGGTCGAGGCCGCTCCAGGGGCCGAGGCAGAACTCAGCGCATTACTCAGGCAGAAGTCCCGGCTATGGAAACCCAGATCAAGATTAATGATGGGGTTCCAGCTCAGACCATTCCAGGGGAACTCAGCGCATTACTTCAGGACGCTTTGGTCCGTTTAGTGGGTATTATGGAGTGTGTGGCCTAGACTGGCACATTACCCATTGCAACAATTGTATCTCAGGCTGGAGGAGGGGTCCAGACTCCTGCTACCCACACTCCGGTTCAGACTACTCTTCAGATTTAGACCCCCGCAGCCAATACAGTTGGGGCGATTCAGCCAGTTGCTCCAACGCCGCTTGTTGAGGGGGAAGCTATTTCCACCTATGCTTTGTGGATATTGGACAGGTTTATTAAGTTATTCCATGTTCATTTAAGTGGTGCTACTTCAGAGGATCCTCAGGAATATCTGGATAGTTGTCATGAGGTATTGCGTAATATGGGTATTTTGGAGACCAATGGGGTCGATTTTGCTGTTTTCCAGATGACTGGTTCCGCCAAGAAATGGTGGAGGGATTATTTTTTGACTCAACCAGTTGGGTCGCTTGCCTTGACTTGGGATCAGTTTTCTTATCTCTTTTTGGAGAAGTTTCTGCCTGTCACTATTTGAGAGGAGAAGTGTCGTCAGTTTGAGCGAATTCAGCAGGGCAGCATGACTGTGACCCAATATGAGACTCGTTTCGTGGACTTGGCTAGACATGCTATTCTCTTGTTGCCCACAGAGAGAGAGAGAGTCAGACGATTTATTGAGGGCCTTGCTCAGCCCATTAGGTTACAAATGGCCAAAGAGACAGGGACTGAGATTTATTTTCAGGATGCCGCTAATGTGGCCAGGAGGGTTGAGTCGGTTCTTGGGATGGGAGGTTAGGGAATCAGACAAGAGGCCTCATCATTCCGGTGGTTTCAGTGGTGCCTCATTTAGAGGCGGGGTTAGTTTCGGCAGAGGCCATTCTTCTAGGTCATTCCATTCAGCACTTCAGGCTTCACATGGTACCTCAGGTGGTCGTGGTTCTTATATGCCTCCTTCTACTCAGCCAGTCTACAGTGCACCATCAGCTCCTATTAGTGCATCCTCCCTCCAGAGTTTTCAGGGTGGTTATACTGGTCGACATGGTCAGTTTGCTAGCCAGCAGGCTCAGTAGCGGAGGTCTTGTTACACTTGTGGTGACCCGAAGCACATTGCCAGATATTGTCCTCGTGCGTCAGATAATTCTCATTATCAGAATTCCCGTGTTATAGTTCCAGCATCGCCTGCCCAGCCAACCGGGGTTAGGGGTCATGTAGCCAAAGGTAGAAGACAGATTGTTAGAGGTGGAGGTCAGGCCGCTAGGGGTAGAGGCCAGCCCGCTAGAAGTGGAGGTCCGCCGATCAAGGGTACTCCTAGAGACATGGTTCAGGGCAGTGGAGCCCAACCTCGATTATATGCATTTCCAGCTAGACCCCAGGCGGAGTCCTCCGATATTGTCATTACAGGTATCATTTTAGTTTGCAATAGAAATGCCTCAGTTTTGTTTGATCCGAGGTCTACTTATTCTTATGTGTCGTCCTATTTTGCCTCTTATTTGGTCGTGCCCCGTGATTCTTTGAATGTCCCTTTTTATGTGTCTACGCCTGTGGGGGATACTACTGTTGTACATCGTGTATATCGTTCGTGTGTATTCATTATTGAGGGTCTTGAAACTAGTGTAGACCTGTTGCTTCTTGACATGGTCGATTTTGATGTCATATTGGGCATGGATTGGTTGTCACCTTATTATGCCATCTTGTACTGTCACGCCAAGACGGTTACTTTAGCCTTGTCGGGATTTCCTCGGTTAGAATGGAAAGGGACTCCTGGTCATTCTCCTAGTAGGGTGATTTCTTATGCCAAGGCTCGTCGCATGGTTGAGAAGGGATGTTTGGCTTATTTGGCTTATATTCGTGATTCCGATGCTGAGATTTCTTCAATAGAGTCAGTGCCCATTGTTGGGGAATTTCTTGAAGTGTTTCATGCTGACCTGCCGGGAATGCCACCCGTTAGGGATATCGATTTTTTCCTTTGATGTCGCTCTGGGCACTCAGCCCATCTCTATTCCTCCATGTTGTATGGCCCCACCAGAATTGAAAGAATTGAAAGAACATTTGCAAGACGTGCTTGATAAAGGTTTCGTCAGGCCTAGTGTCTCGCCCTGGGGTGCGTCGTTTTGTTTGTAAAGAAGAAGGATGGATCAATGAGAATGTGTATAGATTACCGGCAGTTGAATAAAGTTACTATCAAAAATAAGTATACATTCCCGAGAATTGATGATTTATTTGATCAGCTTCAGGGTGCTAGGGTGTTTTCGAAAATTGATCTGAGATCGGGCTACCATCAGTTGAAGATTAGGGCGTCCGATATTCCTAAAATAGCCTTTCGGACAAGGTATGGGCACTATGAATTTTTGGTGATGTATTTTGGCTTGACTAATGCCCCAACAGCCTTTATGGATTTGATGAATCGAGTTTTCAAACCCTATCTAGATTCCTTCGTAATCGGGTTCATTGACGATATTCTTATATACTCCCGCAGTCGGGAGGAGCATGAGCAGTACCTCCGTATAGCACTCCAGACTTTGAGGGATAATCAGTTGTATGCAAAATTTGCAAAGTGTGAATTCTGGTTAGATTCAGTAGCTTTCTTGGGTCACGTCATGTCAGCAAAGGGTATTCAGGTAGATTCTAAGAAAATAGAGGCAGTCAAGAACTGGCCTAGACCCACTTCGGCCACGGAAATCAGGAGCTTCTTGGGTTTGGTGGGTTACTACCGTCGTTTTGTGGAAGGGTTTTCATCCATAGCAACCCCGATGACTAAATTGACTCAGAAAGGTGCTCTATTTAAATGGTCAGACGAGTGCGATGAGAGATTTCAGTAGCTCAAGACGGCCTTGACTTTAGCACCGGTATTGGTGTTACCATCATGTTCGGGATCTTTCACGGTATATTATGATGCTTCCCGTGTTGGGCTTGGAGCAGTATTAATGCACGATGGCAGGGTGATAGCATATGCGTCTTGGCAATTAAAGATTCATGAGAAGAATTATCCTGTCCATGACTTAGAGTTGGCAGCCATTGTTCATGCATTGAAAATATGGAGGCACTATCTTTATGTTGTGCCATGTGAGGTTTACACGGATCATCGTAGCCTCCAGTACTTGTTCAAGCAAAAGGATCTTAATTTGAGACAGAGCAGATGGCTAGAGTTATTGAAAGACTATGACATCACTATTTTGTATCATCCAGCAAAGGTCAATGTGGTAGTCGACGCGTTGAGTAGAAAAGCAGTGAGTATGGGCAGCCTTGCATGTATTCCAGTTGGTGAGAGACCGTTAGCTTCAGATATTCAGACGTTGGCTAATCAGTTAGTGAGGTTAGATATTTCGCCCAGCCATGTTCTAGCTTGTACAGTTGCTCAGTCTTCCTTATTCGAGCGTATCAGAGACCGGCAGGATGATGACCCACATTTGATGGTCCTTAGGGACACAGTCCGGCACAGTGGTGTCAAAAAAGTTACAGTAGGAGATGACGGTGTTTTGAAGATGCATGTTCGTATATGTGTGCCTAATGTTTATGGCCTTCGTGAGTTGATTCTTGAAGAAGCTCACAGTTCTAAGTATTCCATTCACCCAGGTGCAGCCAAAATGTACCAAGGCTTGTGGCAGCATTATTGGTGGAGAAGGATGAAAAAGGACATTGTTTCTTATGTGGCTCGTTGTTTGAATTGCCAACAGGTGAAATATGAGCATTAGAGACCCGGTGGTATACTTCAGCAGATAGAGATTCGTGAGTGGAAGTGGGAGCGTATCACTATGGACTTTGTTTTTAGACTCCCACAGACTTAGAGGAAGTTCGACGTCATTTGGGTTATTGTGGATAGGCTGACTAAATCAACACATTTCATTCCAGTGGGAAGTAGTTACACTTCGAAGCGGCTGGCAGAGATTTATATTCGAGAGATTGTTCGCCTTCACGGTGTGCCCATATCTATCATATCTGATCGAGGTACCCAGTTTACCTCGCACTTTTGGAGGGCAGTTCAGCGTGAGTAGGGTACCCTAGTTGAGCTAAGCACCGCATTTCATCCTCAGACGGACGGGTAGTCCTAGCGTACTATTCATATTTTAGAGGATATGCTTCGCGCTTGTGTTATTGACTTTGGAGGTTCTTGGGATCAATTCTTGCCGTTAGCGGAGTTTTCTTATAATAATAGTTATCAGTTGAGCGTTCAAATAGCCCCTTATGAGGCATTATATGGTAGACGGTGTAGATCGCCAGTTGGATGGGTTGAGCCGGGAGAGGCTCGGTTATTGGGTACAGACTTAGTTCAGGAGGCCTTAGTTAAGGTCAAGATTATATAGGATCGGCTTCGTGCAGCTCAGTCCAGGCAAAAGAGTTATGCCGACCGTAAGGTTCATGATGTGGCATTCATGGTTGGAGAGAGAGTATTGATTCGTGTATCACCCATGAAGGGTGTCATGAGATTTGGGAAGAAGGGCAAGTTGAGCCCTAGGTATATCGGGCCATTTGAGATTCTTGATAGAACGGGGGAGGTAGCTTATAAACTTGCGTTTCCTCCAGGGTTATCCTCCATTCATCCGGTATTCATGTATCTATGCTCCAGAAATATCATGGTGGCCTGTCCCACGTGTTAGATTTCAGCTCTGTCCGATTGGACAAAGACTTGACTTATGAGGAGGAGTCGGTAGCCATTTTAAACCGGCAGGTTCGTCAGTTGAGGTCTAAGAGTTATCCAAAAGTTCGAGTGCAGTGGAAAGGTCAGCCCATTGAGGCAGATACTTGGGAGTCCGAGTCGGACATGTAGATTAGATATCTACACTTGTTTTCCAATCCATGTAATTTTATACGTTCGTTCGAGGACGAACGTTTGTTTTAGAGGTGGAGATTATGATGACCCAAGGGGTTATTTTATGAATTAATACTTCTTTCTAGGCTTATTAACTATAAGAAGACTAATTTTAATTACCTCGATTTGCATGCGCAGTCCGGGCATGAAACTGGAAAGTTTTTATGTGAAAAATATGAGAAATAGTAAATTCTAGAGTTGAAATTTGATTATAGTTGACTTTGGTCAACGTTTTGAGTAAATGGAACCGGATATGTTCCGACGATCCCGGGAGGTCCGCAGTAAAATATGGGACCTGGGCGTATGCCCGAAATTGAATTCCGAGGTCCCAAGCCTTAGAAATCAATTTTTGAAAGAAATTGTTTTGCTGAATCATTAATGAAATAAAGAAAAGAATTAATGTTTGAAACCATTGGTATCGGGCCGGTATTTTGGTTCCGGAGCCCGATATATATTTTTTATAGATTTAACTACTATCTCTGAAATTTGGTGAGAATCGGAGTTCATTTGACGTGATTCGGACGTCCGGTTGAGAAATAGTGAACTTTAAGTGTTCATGAGAAAAATGATGAGTTTTAAGGTTAAATTCATAGTTTTACATGTTATTTCCATGATTTGATCGCACGATCAAGTCTGAATGATGTTTATAGACTTGCGTGCATGTTTGGTTTAGAGCTCTGAGGGCTCAGGTGAGTTTCGGATAGGTCACGGGGTGTCTTGCACTTATAAAAAATCTGTTGGTTTTCTGTTTCTGGTGCTCAGGTATTTTGTTCATCACGTTCGCGTTACCCCAGTCGCGAATGCGTAGAGTAATTTAGCGGGGGCCCTTTTTGTTCTATGCGCACGTGGGACCCTTGACGAGAAAGCGGTGGGCTAGAGGGAAGACCTTACGCGAACGCGTTCGGGCTCTCGCGAACGCACTGCTTACTGGGCCTGGGGACGGTAGCCTGGATGTGCTATGCAAACGCGGACCAGTGTCACGAACGCGAAGGCCACCTGGGCCAGGACACACGCGAATGGGGCAGGCCCACGCGAACGCGATGAAGTCCTGCCCATCTATATTAAAACACTATTAAACACGGACAGAACCTTCTTTTCACATATTTTTCGAACTACCAAGACCTAAGGACGATTTTCTTCACACAAATGCATCCCCAAAGTGTTGGTAAACAATTCTAAACTTATCTCTTTCAATTACCCAATGATTTTCATCACTTTTCAATCAAAGATCAAGAAATTTCATCGTAAAAGTTGAGGGTTTGGGTAGAATTAGGGAATTTTGTAAAAATCGAATTTTGACCTCGAATTGGGGTCGTATTTCGAAACTAAATGCATATTCGGGCTCGGGGGTGAATGGGTAAACGTAATTTGGTTCGAACCCTAAGTTTGGACCAAGCAGGCCTGGGGTCGGATTTTAACTTTTTTTGAGAAAACTTAGAAAAAATCATAATTTCCAGTAAAATTACTTCCTTTAGCATTAATTAATGATATTAAACTAATTATGATTAGATTCGAGTGTGTTGGAGGTGAATTCGAAAGGAAAAGCGGTAATTGAGCAGTGAGTGGCCTGCGGAATTGAGGTAAGTGTTGTGTCTAACATTAGCTTGAGGGAATAGGTATTGTATGACTACTCGTTACCTGTTTGTTTGTTAAATCCAATGTATAGGTAAGGTGACGAGTACCTATACGTTGTGTTCAGGTCATACCATGCGAGTAAATGTTATTTCTTGTTATTCTGGTTGTCTTAAAGCCCAACATCTGTGATTATTGTTGTTAGTGAAACGTTGAGAACATTGAGTTGAGAGTGAAATGATAAATGATGATAGTAACCATGATGAAATACTGATTTCTTGTGAAATTCCTTTGAAAACATTGAGTTGAGATTGAAATATTAAATGGTGATAGAAATTATGATGAAATATTGTTTCTCATGAAATCCCTTTTTATGTTGTTTATGCTTTGATGAGATTGTGAGAAAGAGTGTAAAGAACGAAGGGTGATGACGTGCATGACTTAATTATATTATGAGGAAGAGTAAAAAATCACGAAGGGTGATGTCGTGCATCATTTATTTATAAGGTGAGGAAGAGAGTAAAGCACGAAGGGTTATGCCGTGCAAAATTCTAAATTATAATCTTGTGAGGATGAGAGTAAAAGCACGAAGGGTGATGTCATGTATTCTATTTATTATTTGGTGAAGCTAAGAGTAAAAGCACTAGGGGTGATGCCGTGCAATTTTACACTCTATCTTTGATTGCTAAAATTATTGTTGATCACTATCTGTGTTTGTCTTATTGTTTTCCTCATTCCTTATGTTGAACATTCCCTATCACATGCTCCCTCCCCATTAATTGTTGTTTATATACATTAATTGCTATTATTTCCTGTTAGCATGATGTCGATGTCCATGTTTTATGTGGTGTCTTATCCTAGCCTCGTCACTACTTCGCCGAGGTTAGGCTCGGCACTTACTCAGTACATGGGATCGGTTGTACTGATACTGCAGTCTGCACTCTTTTGTGCAGATCCAGGTACTGACCAGAGTTAGGAGATATCAGTAGCTGCGCATTTTGTTTGGAGACACTAAGTAGATACTGTTTTAATTCATTCGAAACAAATACATTATTTCTTTCAGCCCATTTATTTGTAGTATTCGTTAGTAGTTCGTGAATTGTGACACCAGACCCTGGGGTAGTTTCATAGTTATATATTTAGTTCGTGGTTCGTTTTATTTATTTGTTTATCATTTTATTTTTGGAATGCTAATCATCGTAAATCATTAGATTTAATCTATTCTAAATTTGTTTTTATTGCGTTTAAAAAAGTAACCAAATGAACAATAGCTAACCGAGTTCTAACATCGGCTTGCCTAGCAAGTATTGTGTTAGGCACCATCACGATCCCATGGTTTGGGAATTTGGGTCGTGACACCGATATACCTAGGGCTCAACTTTCCCTTCTTCCCAAATCTCATAACACCCTTCATGGGCGATACCCGAAGTAATACTCTCTCTCCAACCATGAATGCATCACAAACCTTACGGTCGGCATAACTCTTTTGCCTGGACTGAGCTGCACGAAGTCGATCCTGTATAACCTTGACCTTATCTAAGGCCTCTTAAACTAATTCTGTACCCAATAATCAAGCATCTCCCGGCTTAAACAATCCAACCAGCAATCTACACCGTCTACCATATAATGCCTCATAAGGAGCCATTTGAATGCTTGACTGGTAGCTATTATTGTAGGCAAACTCCGCTAATGGCAAGAATTGATCCCAAGAACCTCCAAAATAAATAACACAAGCGCGGAGCATATCCTCCAAGATCTGAATAGTACGCTCGGACTGTCCGTCCATCTGAGAATGAAATGTTGTGCTCAACTCAACTCGTGTACCCAAATCACCCTGAACTACCCTCCAAAAGTGCAAGGTAAAATGTGTACCTCGATCAGAAATAATAGACACGGGCCCACCGTGAAGGCGAACAATCTCTCGAATATATATCTCTGTCAACCGCTCTGAAGTATAAGTACTTGCCACTGGAATGAAATATGCTGACTTAGTCAGCCTATCCACAATAACCCAAACAGCGTCGAACTTCCTCTGAGTCCGTAGGAGTCCAACAACGAAGTCCATAGTGATACCCTCCCATTTCCACTCAAGAATCTCTATTTGTTGAACTAAACCACCAGGTCTCTAATGCTCGTACTTCACCTGTTGGCAATTTAAACAACGAGCCACATAAGCAACAATGTCTTTCTTCATCCTTCGCCACCAATAATGCTTCAGTAGGTCCTGGTACATCTTGGCAGCACCCAGGCGAATAGAATACGTAAAACTGTGAGCCTCCTCAAGGATCAACTCATGAAGGCCATCAACAATAGGCACACATATACGACCCTGCATTCTAGATTCTAGGTTGAAATCTTGTTAAAAGTTGTTAAGGATTGAAAGGAATTAGTTAGCGATCACTTTCCAATGATTTGGAGAAGTTTGGGTCTTTGGAAAATCGTCTATGGAGGTCTAGGATTTGAGAGAATTGAAAATGGTGAAAATCCCGTCTAAAATCTCACTTAACAGGCTGCAGATGTTGCATTTGCGATCCAGGGTTCGCAATTCGCAAAAGCGAAGAAAGCCTTCGCAATTGCGAACAAGGAAGGGCTGGAAAAAGTCGCATTTGCGACAAAAAGTTCGCAATTGCGACCACACTAGAAACCAACAATTTTTCCTGACACGGAAATAAGCATAACTTTCTCATACGACGTCCAAATTCGATGATTCTTTTTTTATGGCTCCGTAATTATGATACGGATCTAATGGTTTAATAAACACTGTATTTGGAGTTCATTTGCTTAATATGGTATCATTTATGCTTGAAGAAACGACGACGAAGCATAAAAAATAAGGGCAACATAACCTAAACCTATATGAAACCCACCCAAGCCCTCGGGGCTCCAAACCAAACATGCACGCAAGTCTAAAAATATCATACGGACTTGCTCGTGTGATTAAATCATCAAAATAACATCAAAAACAACGAATTTAACCTCAAAACTCACGATTTTCTCAAGAACACTCAAATTTTCTAACTTTTCGACCTGACGTCCGAATCACGTCAAATCAATTCCGATTCTCACCAAATTTCACAGATAGGACTTAAATATCATAACAAACTTGTACCGGGCTCCGGAACAAAAATACGGGCCCAATACCAATGATTTCACACATTAATTCATTTCTTTATTTCCTGTAAAAACTAGCACAACATTTTTCTTCAAAAATTGTTATCTAAGGCTAGGGACCTCGAAATTCAATTCCGCGCATACACCCAAGTCCCATATTTTACTGCGGACTTCCCGAGATCGTTGAAACACGGATCCGGGTCCGTTTACCTAAAATGTTGACAAAAGTAAACTAAAACCAAATTTTGACTCTAAAAATTACTATTTCTCATATTTTCACATAAAACCTTTCCGGATTCACGTCCGGACTGCGCACGCAAATTGAGGTAATTAATATTAGTCTTTTTAAAGATAATGAACTTGGAATGGAGTCTTAATTCATAAGATGATCCTTTGGGTCATCACAACGGGAGGGGGAAAGCGGATGTGGAAGTCAGGCTTGACTCACAGGTCATCCTCAAGAGAGAAAGCTTTAAGTACTTAGGGTCAATTATCCAGGGAGATGTGGAGATCGGAGGGGATATTACACACCATATTGGGGTGGGATGGATGAAATGGAGGTTAGCGTCTGGAGTCCTGTGTGATAAGAATATGCCACCGAAAGTCAAAGGTAAGTTCTATAGAGTGGTGGTTAGACCGGCCATGTTGTATGGAGCTAAGTGTTGGCCAGTGAAGAATTCACATATCTAGAAGATGAAAGTAGCAGAAATGAGGATGTTGATATGGATGAGTGGGCACACTAGGCTGGATAAGATTCGAAATGAAGATATTCGGGAGAGGGTGGGCGTGGCTCCAGTGGACGACAAGATGCGGGAAGCGCGTCTTAGATGGTTGGGACACGTGCGGAGGAGAATCCTAGATACATCGGTTAGGAGGTGTGAGCGGTTGACTTTGGCAGGTAGGAGAAGAGGCAGAGGACGGCCTAAGAAGTATTGGGGCGAGGTGATCAAGCAGGACATGGTGCGGCTTCAGATTTCCGAGGACATGGCTCTTGATAGGAACATGTGGAGGTCGAGCATTAGGGTGGTAGGCTAGGGGGTACTCGAGAGTTCTTCCCTCTTTGTACCGGGTAGTTTGATAGAGTTTCGTGTAGGTTTGTTAGCGGTCTATGTTGTGGTCACATTGTTGTTTTGCATAGTTTTGTGTTATTGTCCTTCCACTTCTTCGTTGTTATTATTTTCTTTCTGGCATCATTTCTTGTTACATGCCTTTTCTTTTTTTTCTTTTATGATATTATTTTCTCTCCTATTGAGTCGAGAGTCTCCCGAAAACAGCATCTCTACTCTTTTTGGGGTAGGGGTAAGGTCTCCGTACACTCTACTCTCCCCAGATCCCACTAGTGGGATTTTATTGGATATGTTGTTGTTTAATCTTATCTCCAGATATCCTCATAAACCGCTAGATAATGTAGCATTCAAGTCTGTTCGCATCTTTTAATTTTCAGTTACAAATTTGGGTTTGTATTTGACCTTGGATTTATCGCACTTTGTTTGTACCTGCATAGCTCGCATATAGACAACTAATATCGGCACCATTTGTACTAATGTGGAAATTAATGCCAACTCCATATCTACTTATCCTTATGAATCACAAGATATTTTAAAGTTAAAGTCTAACCACATTAATCTGTGTTAAGTCAAGATCTTATTTGCATAGCTCATGCTTTGATCAGAAACGCGTCAGTGCTTTCAAAAAAAATTGAGTCCCAAAAGAAAAGATAGGAGATTGAGGCTTTAGGTAAAATAAAAGTAAAAATTGCACGGGGCGCCCTATTTGGTCGCCCCCATTTAACTTATACTAATTTTTTTTTAAACTTTTAATTTGTACCCACTTTTTAAATAACTTCAGTCCCCTTTCTCCTCCTCCTCCTTCTTCTTCTTCTTCTGCTTCTTCTTCTTCTTCTTCTTCTTCTTCTTCTTCTTCTTCTTCTGCTGCTGCTATTGGTGCTGCTATGGAACTTCAGTTCATGGGATGATTACCATAAATATGTTTATCAGATTATTTAAAAATAAATTATAAATAATTACGTAAGTTAGTAGACAATAATTTATGAATATTTTCACGTACGTAAGTTAGTAGACAATGATAATTCTGTTCTTTTCACGTTTATTGTTTCCAAAATTTATGATTTAGATACTGTTGGCAATCTGATTTATGATAATTTATGATTTATTTATCTAGTATGTTAGAAAGCTTTTTCAAAAACTTCAGCTTATATAATGCTGAAGTTTTTACAAATGAACTAAATAACTCCAGCTCTAGAGCTGAAGTTCGCCAGTTACAAAAATAAAAACTTCGCCAGTTACAAAACAAAACTTACTGAAGTTTGCCAGTTACAAAAACAAAAACTTCAGCACACGTGCTACTTCAGGCCCGTCTACTAGAATGCTGAAGTTTTGCGTGATTGCCTTTGCTACTTCAGCCCTGTATGTTGAAGTTATGCGAAAAAGCGGGTACACTTGTAATTTTTTTTTGCAAAGCAGGCACAAGTTAAAACGTGACACAAAAAGCGGGTATAGATGTAAATGTCCCAAAATAAAATTGATTGACCCTTTACATATTCAAGAACTACATAAAAAACAAAATAATCACAACATTTTATTGTTACAAATATTAAAATATGTTTGAAATTTATGGTAAAAAAAATAGTTGGCTTTTTAAAAAAATAGTAGTTATAGTATAGTTCTTTTCGGACCAAAAAATAAACACTTGACTAAACCAATTGGTGCAGGTACAATGGAGAACCAAACTAATACACACTTGACTAAACCAATAGCGACTGAGGACACAAAAATACCAAAACGAATATCTGAGAAGCTTTGAATTCCTTGAGAATGTTGTTGTTACTAGTATTACTTTGTCATGTCTCGACAAGAATAGCTACCCAAGTCAGTTATTGTAGGTCTTGTGCTAAAATATTGCAGCATTGACATACTGGCTTAGCGCAAAAGCGAAGTGCTCTCTTTCAACAAATTATTACCAGTAAAATGGAGGAGAAAAACACCATCAGATAGAATAATGGCTTAATCTCATGCTCTCATGCTCACAAAGCACAATATGAGGTCAGAATTATCAACACACTTCATATCAATTTCAAATTCTTGAGCTTAATCTTAGGATTAAAACCATAGCCCCATAATTTTTTTACACAAATAAACATGGAATTCAAATCAAAAGAGCTTAATACCACGTGTGTGGATTCATATTTCATAGTTCACATACGCATACATGAATTTATCCTACTACTGTGATTTGAAAAAATTATACAGAGTTGTAAATAACCACTGTAAAGAGCAGAAACAAGCCTTCAATAATAGTATTATTTGGTTTATTTTAACAAAATATTTCTTCCCTGAGTGATAATCACCATTGCAGCAGCAAAACACTGTTTAAGCAAATATTAAGAAATTGATTAAAAGGGGAAACCCTTAACTGGACCAAGATCGGTGTTACTCTTAACAGCTTCAATTTCGAATTTTACGGTCTCCAATACTGACCTTGTTGGAAAATATTCTAAATTAATCAGTTGCACTAACTATATCCAAAATGTGATTCTTTTGGACTCAAAGAACCAAAATGTAGAAAAAAAAACTGGTGATCATAATATATATATATATATATATATATATATATATATATATATATATATATATATATATATATATATATATATATATATATATATATATATATATATATATANGCGCTATACCTTAACCGCCGTTTGCCTAGTTAAGTATAGCGCCCTTATTTAAGGTGCTATATATATAACGTCCTAACTTACCGTGCTATATATATATTATGTGGGCCCACTAATAATTCTTCTGGGCTAAACTGAAACAACAACAACAACAACAACAACTCAATATAGTCCCACAAGTAGGGTCTTGGTCTGGGCTTAACTGACATAATAATAATTCAACTGGGTATAGCGCCCACGCTATACCTCAAATAATTGTACCCCAGACTAGTTTTCGCCTTATTTAAAGAGGTTGAGGATTTTGTAAAAATCAATTTATAAATATTCTTAAGTCTTTTGAAATATTTCTTCGTTATGTTATTTTGCATTTTGTCATAATGTTTGAAGAGCGAAAAATTTAGGGTTTCATTATATTGGGGGGGTGAAGTTGTGGTAGCGAATAACTCAGTAAGCTATAGTTTATCTCCACAGTGTCATGTTAAGTTGTCACTTGCAATGGAGTACGATACATTGGTATTGTTGTTATGTAAAAATGAGTGTGAGCAAACATTCGATGAATATTTATACCGACCCAGTCGGTCGTTCCGAGAGTTTAGCCCTGTATTTCCTATTTATGCTTCATTCTTGTATGGTTCAGCTCTTTTGTGTTGCGTTGGGTCGATTGGTTCGGGTTCGGAGTAGTTGTGATGAGAAATTAGACACTTAGTCTCTTAGGTTGGTAATTTAGTTGAAAAACTCAACCGGAAGTTGACTTATAGGTAAATGATCTCGGAATGTGGTTCTTGTGGCTCAAATAGCTTCATTAGGTGATTTGGGACTTAGAAGTGTATTCGGAATGTCATTCGGAGGTCCGGAGTAGGATTATGCTTGAATTGGCGAAATTGAATTTTTGGCGATTTTTGGTCGGCAGTGGAAAATTAGCTATCAGGGTCGGAATGAGATTCCGAAAGTTGAAACAGATCCGTAGTGTCATTTAGAATGTGTGTGAACATTTTCAGGTCATTCGGGCGTGATTTGGGTTGTTTCGGCATCGTTGGCGAATTTCGGAAGTTTAGAAATTCTTAGGCTTAAATTTGAATTTGATTTGGTGTTTTGATGTTATTTTTAGTGTTACGAGGGTTCGACTAGGTTGGTATATTGATATGTGACTTGTTGGTACTTTTGATTGGGGCCCTGAGGGGCTCAGGATTGATTTCAGACGATTTCGGAAGGATAGAAGTTGGAGAAAATACAGCAAATGGATGCTGGAATCTAAGATGTGGACCCGGGGATCGGGTTTGGCCAATTTCGGATTTTTTGATGTAAATTGGATATCTTGGAGTGGGGTTTGTCCCTTTAGCATATTTTGATGACATGAATCTGTTTTGAATAGCTTCGGAGCGCGTTGAGGCCGAGTCGAGGGGGCAAAAGCATCGCGGAGTAGTTTTTCATCCCGCTTGAGGTGACCGGCATGCTAGGTGACGGGCGTGTGGCCGTGCACTGGTAGAGAATGTAACTTGGTCCGTCCCGTAGCGACTATCGAGCCGCGTAATTTGATTTGAAATCATATGAAATTCCGTATTTTAGAGATTTATACTATATTTTGGGTTGTATGCCATGTTTGGCGCATTGCGCCGACCTGTTTGGTCCCTCAGGGGTGTTTTACTACTATTCTCACATTGTTTTTGATAGAAAAAATAATCTCAGTCATGATTTGTACTAGTTCATTGTTCATTCCTGTTTATCACCCTGTTTTCAAACAAATGAAAGGTACTTTGGGCTGAGTCCCCGTGATTTGTGGTGACTTTCCCGAGTGGCTTGTGAGGGTGATAACTGAGCGAGGCCGAGAGCCGGATTGTGAGGATAGTGATGGATCGGGCTGCACTTTGCAGCGTTCTATATATATATATATATATATATATATATATATATATATATATATATATATATTGGATCGGGCTGCACGCCGCAGCGAGATATATATTCGATCGGGCTGCACGTCGCAGCAATATATATATTGGATCCAGTTGCACACCGCAGTGAGATATATGGGATCGGGCTGGACGCCATATCGGTATACATATATTGGATCGGGTTGCACGCTGCAACGATATAGCGCTTTGGCTGAAGGATCCCCTCCGGAGTCTGTACACCCCCAGCGAGTGCAGTCGACTATATATGGATCGGGTTGCACGCCACATCGATTATTATAGTTTATATGGTACCTATTGAGCGTGAGTGCTGATTGACAAGATATGAGTCACAAGTGACTGAGATGCTTGCCCGAGAGGCTTTATTTGTGAGTGACACTATGCCCTAGGGGCTTACTTGCTTTGAAACCATTGTCTTCACTCTTATTTATATTTTGCCTCTAAACGATAAATGTTGAACCAATGTTTTTTATGAGATTTGAAAAGGGAAACTGGATTTTTATGAAACTTTCGGGACGTAGATCCCTGACTTGATTATTGATTTCCATAGATGTTTATTATATGAATTTAAATGATTTTAAAAGCTCGTCACTACACTCAAGTCCTTATTTATATTTGTTACTTACTAGGTTAGTGTACTCACGTTACTCCCTGCACCTTGTCTGCAGATGCAGGTGCCCGGATCGAGTGAGATTCGATTCTTCATCAGTGGAGCAGTTGTCAGAGATTGTGAGGTAGTTACACGGTGTTCGCAGCCCCACCCTTCTCATTCTCATTTTTGTCGCTATTTACATTTTTTTCCTAGACTTGATGTATCAAGGATATCTTGTTAGATTTTGTGTTCCATTTAGTTGCTCATGACTTTTGGCTCCGGGTTTTGGGGATTTTTGTTCAGATGTTTTCATTTCTTATCCGCATTTGTGAAATATTTAAACACGTAAGATTTTGATAAAATTGCGTTATTGTTCTAAATGGAAAGTTCCTTGTATTATGTTTAGTAAATTGGCTAGCCTAGTACCACGATAGATGCGCCATCACGGCCAGTGTAGATTTGGAGTCATGACAAGTTGGTATTAGAGCCTAGGTTACATAGGACTCACCGGTCATGAGCAGGTTCAACAGAGTCTTGCGGATCGGTATAGAGACGTATGTACTTATCTTCGAGAGGCTGCAGAACCCTTAGGAAAAATCTCACATTTATTGAATTCTTGTCGTGCGAATCTATTAATTCTGGCAACTAAACTTCTATTGTTTCATTCTCTCACAGATGGTGAGGACACGCGCTACCGGGCAGGGCGATCAGCCACCAGTGGGACTCATGAGGGGTTGAGGCCGTGGTAGAGGTAGATGAACACCCCACACAACTACCGAGGCGGTACCCCTAGACCAGCCTATTGTTCCAGATCAGGTCCCAGCACAGATGCTCCAGTGGGACCAACTCAGGCACCAGTTGTGCCTACTGTTATTCCGGGTCTTCAGGAGACCTTGGCCCAGATTCTGACTGCATGTACCAGTCTTGCTCAGGCAGTCGCTATTTCTACTTCAGCCGCTACTTCTTATGCCAGGGGAGGTACTCAGACTCCAGTTGCCCGTATACATGAGCAGGTTATTCAGGGGCTTCAGACCCCGGAGGCAGTTCCAGTTCAGCCGGTTGCACCAGCCCAGGATTTTGTGATTCCAGCTATGGCTGACGACGAGCAGCGCAGGTTGGAGAGATTTGAGAGGCTTCGGCCTCCGACTTTCAGTGGTGTTGAGGGCGAGGATGCCCAGGGTTTCTTGGACAAGTTTCAGAGGATGCTTCGTACGGCAAGGATATTGGAGACCAGTGGGGTCTCGGTTACTACCTTCCAGTTCTTAGGAGTTGCATTTACTTGGTGGGAGGCTTATGAGAGGCGTAGGCCCGTTGGTGCAGTGCCCCTTTCTTGGCAGCAGTTTTCCACTCTCTTCTTAGAGAAGTATGTTCCACAATCCCGCAGAGAGGAGCTAAGCAGTTTGAGCAGCTGCGACAGGGTTATATGACGGTGTTCCAGTACGAGATAAGGTTTTCTGAGCTTGCCCATCATGCTATTTTGTTAGTCCCTACAGAGAGAGATAGGATCATGTGGTTTGTGTATGGCCTCTCATATCAGCTTCGCATTCTTATGACCAGGGAGAGAGTATCGGGTGCTACTTTTGAGCAGGTTGTTGATATTACCCGAGAGATTGAGTTGGTTCATCGCCAAGAGCGAGATGAGAGGGAGTCCAAGAGGCCTCGAGGATCAGGTAGCTTTGGTGGTATTCCTTCAGGGGGCGGTTCCAGCACGGCAGTGGTCGTCTATTCAGGCAAGCTCAGTCGGTCCCCTCAGGTTATCGTGGGGGATCCGCTGGTCGTAGTCCTCACAGTTGTCATTAGGGGAACCCATCCTTCAGTGCTCTTCCAGCCCAGAGTTCATCTCGAGCACCATCGGTCCAGGGCTCATCTATTCCTGACTCTTCCAAAGGTTATCCAGGTGCTAGGGGTTCCCTTCAGTCCCCGTCTCCAGCACCTGGGAGTTGTTACGAGTATGGAGAGTTCGGGCATATGAAGAGGTAGTGTCCTCGTTTTCTTGAGGATCCATCTCAGCATAGGGGCTAGCCCTCGACATCAGCTCTAGTTACTTCACCACCCGCCCAGGCAGCGAGGGGTGTGGGTCAGGCAACTAGAGGCCGCCCTAGAGAGGGAGGTCAATCTGGTGGAGTTCAGGCCCATTTTTATGCACTTCCAGCCCGACCAGATGCTATGGCCTTAGATGCAGTGATCATAGGTATTGTTTCAGTTTGTCACCGAGATGTGAGTCCTTAGTCACATCCGTTCATGTGTTGACTCTGGTAGGCGATACCATTGTTGTAGACCGAGTGTATCGGTCATGTGTTATATCTATTAGGGGTCTGGAGACCCAAGTGGATCTGCTACTGCTTATCATGGTTGACTTTGATGTGATATTGGGCATGGATTGGATATCTATGTGTCATGTTGTTCTAGATTGTCACGTTAAGGCTGTGACCTTAGCTATGCCGGGATGCCCGAGAGTCGAGTGGAGAGGTTCTATTGATTATGTGCCTAGTAGGGTGATTTCATACCTGAAGGCTCAGCGTATGGTAGAGAAAGGATGTCTGTCTTATTTGGCTTTTCTGAGGGATGTCAGTGCTGAGACTCCCACTGTTGATTCTGTTCCTGTAGTCCGTGAGTATCCGGACGTGTTTCCTGCTGATCTGCCGGGCATGCCGCCCGACAAGGATATTAATTTTGGCATAGAGCTGGTGTCGGGCACTCAGCCTATTTCTATTCCACCGTATCGTATGGCACCAGCAGAGTTGAAGGAATTGAAAGAGAAACTTCAGGAACTCCTAGAAAAGGGGTTCATCCAGCCTAGTGTGTCACCTTGGGGTGCACCGCTGTTTTTCGTGAGGAAGAAGGATGGTTCCATGAGAATGTGTATTGACTATAGGCATCTGAACAAGGTTACAGTCAAGAATATGTATCCTCTGCCTCGCATTGATGATTTGTTTGACCAGCTTCAGGGAGTTGGGGTGTTCTCTAAGATTGTTTTGAAATCCGGGTACCATCAGTTGAAGATTCGAGATTCAGATGTTTCCAAGACGGCTTTCAGGACCCGTTATGGCCACTATGTGTTCTTGGTGATGTCTTTTGGACTGACCAATGCCCCAACAGCGTTCATGCATTTGATGAACATCGTATTTCAACTGTATTTGGATTCCTTTGTTATTGTGTTCATTGATGACATCCTAGTGTATTCTCGTAGCCAGGAGGAGCATGCTCAGCATTTGAGGGGTGTATTGCAGAGAGTGAGGAAGGAGAAGCTTTATGCAAAGTTCTCCAAGTGTGAGTTTTGTCTTGGCTCAGTAGCTTTCTTGGGGCTCGTGGTGTCCAACGATGTAATTCAAGTTGATCCGAAGAAGATAGAGGCAGTGTAGAGTTGGCCCAGGCCATCCTTAGCTACAAAGATTAGGAGTTTCCTTTGTTTGGAAGGATATTACTGTCGCTTTGTGGAGTGGTTTTCTTCTATTGCTTCACCTTTGACCAAGTTGACTCAGAAGGGTGCTATATTCAGATGGTCAGATGAGTGTGAGGAGAGCTTCCAAATGCTCAAGACGGCTTTGACCTCAGCTCCTGTGTTAGTATTTCCATCAGCTTCAAGTTTTTATACCGTGTATTATAATTCCTCGAGGATAGGCATTGGTTGTGTTTTGATGTAATAGGGTAGAGTGATTGCCTACGCCTCACGCCAGTTGAAGACTCATGAGAAGAATTACCCGGTGCATGATCTCGAGCTAGCGGCCATTGTTCACGCCTTGATAATTTGGCGTCATTATTTGTATGGGGTTCATTGTGAGGTTTTTACTGATCACCATAGCCTGCAGCACTTGTTTAAACAGAAGGATGTAAATTAGCATCAGAGGAGATGGTTGGAGCTTCTCAAGGACTATGATATCACTATTATGTACCATCCGGGGAAGGCCAATGTAGTGGTCAATGCCTTGAGTCGTAGAGCAGAGAGCTTGGGGAGTCTAGCATATCTTCCAGTGGCTGAAAGAGACCATTAGCACTTGATGTTCGGTCCTTAGCGGCTAGTTGGTGAGGTTGGATCTATCGAAGTCCCGCCGGTTATTGGATTGTGTAGCCTCCAGGTCTTCTCTTTATGACTATATCACAGAGCGCCAGTATGATGACCCACATTTTCTCGTTCTTCAGGATAGGGTCCGGCGAGGTGATGCCAGGGATGTAGTTATTGGCGATTATGGTATTATGAGGATGCAAGGTCGGATATGTGTGCCTAATTTAGATGGGCTTAGGGAGTTGATTCTTGAGGAGGCCCACAACTTGCGGTATTCCATCCATCCGGGTGCCGTGAAGATGTATCAGGATCTGAGGCAGCACTATTGGTGGAGGTGGATGAAAAATGATATTGTTGGATTTGTAGCTCGGTGTCTCAACTGGCAGTAGGTCAAGTACGAGCACCAGACACCAGGTGGATTGCTTCAGAGGTTTGTTATTCCTAAGTGGAAGTGGGAGCGGATCACCATGGACTTTGTAGTCGGGCTCCCACGGGCTTTGAGGAGGTTCGATGCTATATGGGTTATTGTGGATCTGCTGACTAAGTCTGCTCACTTCATTCCTGTTGGTACTACCTATTCTTCGGAGCGATTAGCTGAGATTTATATCAGGGAGATTGTTCGATTGCATGGTGTTCCGGTTTCCATCATTTCTAACAGAGGTACTCAGTTCACATCGCAGTTTTGGAGGTCCGTGTAGAGAGAGTTGGGTAATCAGGTTGAGTTGAGCACGGCCTTTCACCCTCAGATGGATGGGCAATCCGAGTGCACTATTCAGATACTAGAGGACATGTTGCGCGCTTGTGTTATGGACCTTAGGGGTTCATGGGACCAGTTTCTGCCACTCGCGGAGTTTGCATATAATAATAATTATCAATCGAGTATTCAGATGGCTCCGTATGAGGCTTTGTATGGGAGGAGGTGTAGATCTCCGGTCGGTTGGTTTGAGTCGGGTGAGGCCATACTCTTGGGTACGGATTTAATACAGGATGCTTTAGATAAGGTGAAGATGATTCAGGAGCGGCTTCGCACGGCACAGTCGAGGCAGAAGAGTTATACGGACCGGAAGGTCCGGGATGTATCTTTCATGGCTGGGGAGAAGGTCCTGCTGAAGGTGTCACTCATGAAGGGTGTATGAGATTTTGGAAGAGGGGCAAGTTGAGTCCCCGGTTCATTGGACCTTTTTAGGTGCTTCAGAGGGTTGGAGAGGTGGATTATAGACTTGCCTTTCCACTTGGCTTGTCGAGTGTGCATCCAGTATTTCATGCTTCCATGCTACCTAGGTATATTGGTGACCCGTCACATGTTTTGGACTTCAATTCGGTGCAGCTAGAAGGTGATATGTCTTATGAGGTGGAGCCAGTAACTATTTTGGGTCATCAAGTCAGAAGGTTAAGGTCTAAGGATATAGCTTCAATGAAAGTGCAGTGGAGAGGGCAGCCGGTGGAGGAGCCACCTGGGAGACCGAGCGGGAGATGCGGAGCAGATATCCCCACCTATTTGAGACTCCAGGTACGTTTCTAGACCCGTTCGAGGACGAACGTTTGTTTAAGAGGGGGAGAATGTAACGACCCAGTCGGTCGTTCCGAGAGTTTAGCCCTGTATTTCCCATTTCTGCTTCATTCTTGTATGGTTCAACTCTTTTGTGTTGCGTTGGGTCGATTGGTTGGGGTTCAGAGTGGTTGTAGTCTCTTAGGTTGGTGATTTAGTTGGAAAAGTCAACCGAAAATTGATTTATAGGTAAATGATCTCGGAATGTGGTTTTTTTGGCTCGGATAGCTTCATTAGGTGATTTAGGACTTATGAGTGTGTTCAGAATGTCATTTGGAAGTCCGGAGTAGGATTAGGCTTGAATTGGCGAAATTGGATTTTTGGCGATTTCTGGTAGGCAGTGGAAAATTAGCTATAAGGGTCGGAATGGGATTCCGAAAGTTGGAACATGTCCATAGTGTCATTTAGGATCTGTGTGCAAATTTTCAGGTCATTCAGACGTGGTTTGGGTGGTTTCGGCGTCATTGGAGAATTTCGGAAGTTTAGAAATCCTTCCGCTTGAATTTGGATTTGATTTGGTGTTTTCATGTTATTTTTAGTGTTCCGAGGGTTCGACTATGTTGGTATATTGATATGTGACTTGTTGTTACTTTTGGTTAGGGCCCCGAGGGGCTCGGGATTGATTTCGGATGATTTCGAAAGGATGGAAGTTGGAGAAAATACAGCAAATGGCTGTTGGTGCAGGCCTTCTGCTGCGGCCGCACCTGCGGACAGGAGCCGCAGGTGCGAAGGCGAAGGTGCGGAAGACTTGCGCAGATGCGAAAATATGGAACCTGGCCTGGGAGCACAGGTGCGGAAGTTGGATCGCACCTGCGGGCCTGCTGGTGCGTATTGAGGACCGCAGATGCGGAAATTTGCCTTAAGTAAGAATCCGCACCAGCGAGGAATTTTCCGCAGGTGCGGCATCGCATGTGCGGGCATGGGGTCGCAGGTGCGAGATTGATGGGCGGAACCTATATAAGGTTGCTTCGTGAATTTTCACTCATTTCTTCACCATTTTTGTCATATTTTGGAGCTTTGAGCTGGGATGTCAAGGGGGAATCAAGTATATTCAGTGAGGTAAGATACATGGATCTTGTATCTTGTGTTTAGGTCGATTATTCCATTGTTTAAAAATGTTTTAGTGGAGAAATTTGGAAGATTAGGGCTTGAAATTTGAAAGTATAAATTTGGGATTTGAGGGGCCATTTGGGGTCCGATTTTGATGTATTTGGTACGCATGAACTCGTGAAAGCATAAAGATTCTAGTTTTTGTGATTTTTATCGGAATCCGAGACGTGAGCTCGAGGGTCAGGTTTGACCAATTTCGGGATTTTTGATGTAAATTGGATATTTTCGAGTGGGATTTGTCCCTTTAGCATATTTTGATGATATGAATCTGTGTTGAATAGCTTCGAAACGTGTTGAGGTCGAGTCGAGGGGGAAAAAGCATCGCGGAGTAGTTTTTCATCCCGTTTGAGGTAAGTAACAATTATAAATCTAGACATGAGTGTACGAAACCCTGGTATTTCGTATTGTTTTTGATAAATGAGGTGACGCGCATGCTAGGTGACGGACGTGTAGGTGTGCACCGGTAGGGATTGTGACTTGGTCCGTCCCCTAGCGACTATTGAGCCGCGCAATTTGATTTGAAATCATATGACATTTCGTATTTTAGAGATTTATACTATATTTTTGGATGTATGCCATGTTTGGGGCCTTGTGCCGACCTGTTTGGACCCTCAGGGGTGTTGTTCTACTATTCTCACACTGTTTTTGATAGAAAATATAATCTCAGTCTTGATTTATACTTGTTCATTGTTCATTCCTGTTTATCACCCTGTTTTCAAACAAATGAAAGGTATTTTGGCCTGAGTCCCCGTGATTTGTGGTGAGTTGGCCGAGTGGCTTGTGAGGGTGATGACTGAGCGAGGCCGAGAGCCGGATTGTGAGGATAGTGATGGATCGGGCTGCACGTCACAGCGTTATATATATATATATATATATATATATATATATATATTGGATCGGGCTACACGCCGCAGCAAGATATATATTGGATCGGGTTGCACGTCGCAGCGATATATATATGTGATCGGGCTGCACGTCGCAGCGAGATATATTGGATCAGGCTGCACGCCACAGCGGTACATATATTGGATTGGGCTGCATGCCGCAGCGATATAGCGCTTGGGCTGAAGGAGCCCCTCCGGAGTCTCTACACCCCCAGTGAGCGCAGTCGACTATATATGGATCAGGCTACACGCCGCAGCGGTTATTATCATTTATATGGTACCAATTGAGCGTGAGTGCTGAGTATGAGTGCTGATTGACGAGAGATGAGGCACGAGTGACTGAGAGGCTTGCTCGAGAGGCTTTATTTGTGAGTGACATTGTGCCCAAGGGGATTACTTGCTATGAAACCACTGCCTTCACTCTTATTTTTATTTTGCCTCTAAACGATAAATGTTGAACCAATGTTTTAAATGAGATTTGAAAAGGGAAACTGGAGTTTTATGAAACTTTTGGGACGTAGATCCCTGACTTGATTATTGATTTCCACTGATGTTTATTATATGAATTTACATGATTTTAAAAGCTCGTCACTGCACTCAAGTCCTTATTTATATTTGTTACTTACTGAGATGGTCAACTCACGTTACTCCTTGCACCTTGTGTGCAGATCCAGGTGCCCGGATCGAGTGAGGTTCGGCTCTTCATCAGTGGAGCAGTTGTCAGAGATTGTGAGATAGCTGCAAGGCGTTCACAGCCCCACCCTTCTCCTTCTCATTTTTGTCGCTATTGACATTTTTTTCCTAGACTTGATGTATCAAGGAAATTGTGTCAGATTTTGTGTTCCATTTAGTTGCTCATGACTGTTGGCTCTGGGTTTTGGGGATTTTTGTTTAGATGTTTTCATTTCTTATCCGCATTTGTGAAATATTTAAACGCGAAATATTTTGATAAAATTGCGTTATTATTCTAAATGGAAAGTTCCTTCTATTATGTTCAGTAAATTGGCTAGCCTAGTACCACGATAGGCACCATCACTGCCAGTGTAGATTTGGGGTCGTGACAATATTAAAATAACCAGAAGATATCTGTATTTTATCACTCCATTAGGGTTTGCTTGTTATGTTGAGTTTAACATTGACGACGATAAAACTCTGAGAGATTGTTTGAATACTCCAGATGAATAACGGGAATTTCTTGTGGTAAAAATGTTAGAAATGTACTTCAAGGCTGAACACGTTCGCAATAATGAGGTTGCGGAAAGTAGGGATATCCCTCAGTCATCGAGTGGTTATTTTGGAGCAGTTTTAGCCGAACAGGTTCCGGATGAAAGAGTTTGGCCTGATCTAAACTTATCTCCACGTGCGAATGAGGAGCGAGAAAATAATTACTCACCTATTTTTGACTATAATAAAATTAAATATTTAATTTTCATACCTTTACAGGATTTAATTATTAAATATTCATATAATAATAGTTAGTTTGAGTCCGAATGAACCACATTTTGATTCTGGACTCGGTATTTGAGGCCTAGTAGAACCAAGGTATTCAATGCTCTTGTGTTCTTGATGTGAAAATTTCTCTGATTTGTCACTCAACATGTATGTTATTTTATATGTTAGTTTATTATTTTATATGTTAGCTTATTATTGTATATGTTAGCTTATTATTTCATATATTTGTTTGTTATTCACTTATTCTTTACTATAATAAAATTAAATAATTAATTTTCATAACTATACATGGTTTAATTATTAAATATTCATATAACAAAACTTAGTTTGACAAATATTGTTGTTTTTCATGTTATTTTCTTACATTTGTTGACCAGAATTGGAGAGAGTTTGTGTTTGAACTATCAGCATTTTTGATAAATTTTTGTGTTTAACAGACACTTAAACGATTAATTTCTATACAAAGATACTACGCTAAAGGGGCACTACATTTTACTACGCTAAAAGGGCACTACATTTGTCACGACCCAAAATCTATTAAGGTCGTGATGGCGTCGGACACCATCGTCAGGAAAGCCAATCATTAATTAGTTGAAATAAATTCCTGTTTTAACATTTTTGAAATCATTACCTTTAACTTATTACGTAATAACTAAACAAAATCCGTTAAGTAAATACGAAAGTTTAATATTCCATTCTTATAAAATACATCCCATACACATCCTAGGACCTGGTGTCACAAGTGCATGAGTAATTTCTAAGAATTTATACAATCGTTACAAAGCTTGTCCGAGATACAAATTGGACAATGGAATTTAAAACAAAATAAATACAATACGAGAGAGACTATGTCAGCTTGCAGATCACCTCCGGATGATACAGCTCTCCTAAGTCAAACAAACCACATCACTGTGAAAGCACCTGTGCAATAAAAATGCACAGCAAGTGTAGCATGAGTACGAAAATAACGTGTACTCAGTAAGTATCCCACCTAACCTCAGAGAGGTAGTGACGAGAGGTCGAATTAGACACTTGCTAGAGGTCAATTTAGTATAATCAAGTGAGACACTAAGCATGAATGTCATAGGCAATTTATTTAATATCAGGGATAAGGAATATCAGTTCTTCTTATATTTAACACTTTAATATCTGTGCCATTTCAGTTGACAATTTAAATAATAATCAGGGATGAGAAACATCATACTTATTTCACATTTTACACATCAATTCTTCTTCTTTTTAACTGGAAATTAAGAATTTCCTTAGGCCGATAAACATGTATAAATCATAGGAAATACGCAGCAATTATCATGCGCAAGAAATGCCGAGGGTCGAATGGCGCAGACCAACAATAATAAATTATGCACTGCCGAAGGGTCGAACGGCTCGAACTATAGATGCATCTATTTTCCCCGCTCGCGAATCGATCATGCGACGCGGTCAACATAATAGTAATAAGGCTAACCTGCTCGCAAATCATACTTGCGACTCAGGTGCTCATATGTACACATATTCACGTAATAAATCCGCATTTTTTTATCAAGAAAGCAGTTACTCAGGAAAGTAGTAAAATTCATCTTAAAGGAACACGAAAGATAGCATTTAAATCTTTGTTTTGAAACTCATTTGCCAAGTTTAATAATATTATTCGATACTATAACCTTATCAAGTATACAATTATCCATAGAGGAAATCAATTCTCTTTCTAAATGATTACGAAAATGAACTCTAGTCTCCTTAGGTATTCAATTTCTATTTCGATCATATTAGCGGTCTAATATTACTGGCAAGATCACAAGTACAACAGTAAGGAATGCTTGTAGGTCCTAGACTACCCGGACATAAGCATATTAGTAGCTACGCACAGACTCCCTTCACCTCGTGCGTATGTAGCCCCCCGGAAGATAATAGCACATATTTAATTAGTTCACCTAGGGGGACAATTCCCCCTCACAAAGTTAGAAAGGAGACTTACCTCGCTCCGAAATTCCATAACCAGCTTCTAATCCCTTCCGACGACTCCAATGGATGCACACCGCCCCAAAACTACCAAATAACGGGAAAAGCAATGAAAATTCATTCTAATACTCGTAACAAATTCAAATTATATACTTCCCCAACTCCGCTTAGTGAATTGACCAAAATGTCCTCGGGCCCATGTGCCTGGATTCCGAAATTTCTCAAAGATATACCCTACCCATAGTCTTACTAACTCAAATATACAATTTACTCTAAATCACATGCTCAAATTCGTGGCTAAAATCCAAATTACCAAATTTTCTAGGTTTTCTTCAAATCCTACAATTTCAGCAAATTCCCACACTTAAATCCGAACCTAAGTCATGCATTTAACTTGAAATGAGTTGGAATAACTGTATTGGTAAAAAGATTTTCACACGTAAGCCTACTCTTGACAACTCAGCCAGTTATGTGGATACAAGAGAACGCGACAGCTGGATCTGATTCTTTGAAGAGGTACGGAACAAAGAGGCACGGTTCAATAAATCTTCAAGCTCATCAGCTACGGGAAACTCAACCTGATCAAGACAAGGAAGATATACGGCCAAAATGAATCTGGACAAAGCTACGGACAGATTCAAGAACCCATAATTGATTACTCGTACATTATGTAACCATACCCCAATTATTGTTATCCTTTGTAACGCCCCATTAATGTCATAATTAGTCATTAATGGGCAATCATAGCAAGAATTGTACTTTATATCAAGGAATCTCTTATATAAGGGAGGGGAATACAGCTTGTAAAGGCATCCGATTCTCGAATACAACCTACTTTGCTTTTCTATATTTTTGCAATATTGTCTATTATTCATTTTTCTCTATTTCCTTGATTATCAGTAACCCGTGTTCATCCTAGAAATAGCTTTGGTCAAAGGATCTAATTCTTTGGTTAAACAAATTGGTTCTGTTACCGGGAATCTGATAATCTTTGTTTGCTTTTCAAGCGATATCCTCTTAACTATGTCGAACTCCAACGACAACAACCTGCAAAGGAACGCAAACCTAGTTTCATCACCTTCAAGAACCCCACGTGGTTCAAGGAAACAATCCCCAGAAAGATCCAATAACAACAATGATAATAATGCTCAAACGGTGGAACAAGATCAAGTAAAGCAAATGATTGCAGAGTAAGTGAGCCAAGCTTTGCAAGAATTTGCGGGGGGATTACCGGCAGCGTTACCTGCACCACCAATACCAACCCCAATAATACCATCCTCATGGAAAATCCTCAATCTGGGTTGGCAAACTCAGGAAGAGGAGATACTCATAATGAATCTCTCGAAGCGAGACTAGGTATATCTAATTACTCTGAATTACAAAATTTACTGCTAACCATGCAGAAACAGATAAAGGAGCAGAACGATCGCATCGAACAAATTCCTTGAGTACTGCCTATTATCGAAGGCACTGATGTTGATAGGTATTCTCAACAACCTTGGAAGCCAAGTGGCACCCTTGCCTATACCCAAGAAGTTTAAAATGGCTGACGTTCCCAAATATGATGGAACAACTGACCCATGTGATCATGTAACTGCTTTCACTACCGGAGTAAAAGGCAACGACTTACAAAACAAGAGATTGAATCAGTCCTTGTCAAGAAATTTGGGGAAACACTTACCAAAGGAGCCCTAACCTGGTATTCTCTTCTCCCTGAAAATTCTATTGACTCTTTTGCTGAGCTTGCAGATTCATTAATAAAAGCACACTCTGGTGTACAAAAAGTTGAGAAAAGAATGGAAGACATATTCAAAATAAAACAAGGAGACACGGAACTACTCTGTAAGTTTGTAGACAGGTTTCAACGAGAAAGAATGCTATTACACAGGGTGCCTGATAATTGGGCAGCCATGGCCTTTGCAAGCAACCTAAACGATAAAAGCTCAGAAGCCACGAGACGACTTAAGGAAAGTCCAAGAGAATTCCCTGCTACAACATGGAACGATGTATATAACAGGTATAATACTAAATTCAGAATAGAAAAATATATCATTGCTCGTTTAAGAGATGAATATCATTCCAGATCCAGACGTCCTGAATCAGACAGAATATCAGGTAAAAATAGGTACGGTCCTTACTTAGGACCCTCGGGACGTGATATTCGTCCCAGGTTCAAAAATACTAGGTTAGACTATAGACCACCAGGAAGAGACGTAGTCTCATCCTCATCTAGATCCAGAAAAGATAAAGATGAACAACATAGAGGTAATACCCGAATTGGGGATCATACCTTTAATGTAAGTACTACTGAACTTGTCTCAATATTGAGGAACATGGGAGGCAAGTTTAAGTGGCCCAAAGAGATACGATCAAATCCAAATAGAAGGAATCCAGATCACTGGTGTGAATTCCATAACGATCATGGGCACAAGACTGCGGATTGCAGATTTTTACAAGGTGAAGTAGAAAATTTATTGAAACGGGGCTATTTAACAGAATTGCTTAGTGATAAAGGTAAACAGACATATATGAGGAATAGGAAGGAGCCCCCAAATCTTCCTTCTCCAAAACGAACCATCAACGTGATACACGGAGGTGAAGAAGTAAACGGAGTGGTCTGAAAAACGACCACAAAGTTCAATTACACATGGAAAACGGGTTCGTGAAAATCTGGAAGCGGACGATATAACCTTCGATGATGCAGATATCGGCGGATTAATGCTTCCTCACAACGATGCTCTGGTAATATCTTTACTTATTCATGACACTAACGTAAAAACAGTATTGATTGGTCCAGGTAGTTCAGTCAATATCATTCTGCTAAGAGTCGTGGAAGAAATGCTATTGGGGAATCAAGTAATCCCAAGGGCACGAGCCATATCAGGGTTTGATAACTCCATGGTTATAACACAAAGAGAAATTGAGCTTAGCACTTATGCTGCGGGGGTGATCAAAAGTACCAGGTTCCAAGTCATCGATACTGACATGGCTTATAACGTAATCGTGGGAAGGCCATGGATCCACTACATGAAAGCAATACCCTCCACCTTGCATCAGGTAATTAAACTCTCCTCTGAATGGGAGATTCAGCAAATTAGAGGCGATCATCAAACCACAAGAAATATAAATTCCGTGGTACACTACAACAAAAAAGTAGAGATGGAAGAATCAAAAGATAAGGGAATCTCCCAAGCAGGTAATACTGCCCAAACAGGCATGGAAGAAATTACTACCCAAACAGGTACGGAAGGTATTATTGCTGAAACAGGTACGAAATAAAATACTTACGAGAAGGTGAATCAAGTTACCACAGAAGGTGAATTAGACCACACGGATGTAGATTCTAGACCGGACGTCATTCGTGAACCGGAGGAAGACGAGCACATCAAAATAACTATGGAAGAGCTCGAAGTTGTTCCATTTTCTGAACAAAAGCCTAAACAGAAAGTGTATATAGGCACGAGGCTGGGCCCCGGTCGAAGAGAAGAAAAGAAAGCAAGGACCATTCAAGAACCAAGTGATTGACAAAGAGGTACAGAAACTCTTGAAGATTGGTTCGATACGAGAGGTAACGTACCCTAACTGGCTAGCTAACACTGGGTTAGTACCTAAAAAGAATGGAAAATGGAGAGTATGCGTAGATTATACTGACTTAAATAAAGCATGCCCGAAATATTCATTCCCATTACCACATATAGATCAAATGATTGATGCCACTACAGGTCATGAATTACTAAGCTTTCTAGATGCGTATTCTGGTTATAATCAGATTAAGATGGATCCCTCAGACGAAGAAAAAACCTCCTTTATTACAAACAGGGGGACTTATTGTTATAAAGTCATGCCTTTTGGCTTGAAAAA
>ML431508.1:46784-73703 GCA_005239525.1 Nicotiana knightiana
AAGCCTACTACAAAAAGGCTCACAAACACCGTACCTACTATGAAAAGGTACGAGTGATTACTAGCATCCTCATGCAAAAATTCAGAGGTAAAAACAAAAACCTCGAAAACTAAACATGCAAAAAACTTAAGAGTAAAGCAGAAACTCGAAGCAAAAAGTCTTAATTTGCATATATTCGAAAAAATCGACTAAGTAACAACTAAGTACAAACTAGTACTTAGTCGCATATAGTTTATACATTGAGGTGCCCCTAAGTTGTCATTTGGAGACTTTAAAGAGATCCAAATTTACCCCCGATGGGACTGAGGGTAACCACCAATTGAGACAAAGATAAAAAAAAAGGGTGAATCAACTTCTTAAATTTCTTCAGGAGAGGGGTTGACTTCACTGGCAGAAGGAGCGGGAGCAACTACGGATGAAGAGGCACGAGCAGCAGGAGTCTCACCATCAGGTGAAGAGAGGTTATGACCTTGTGGATCCTTCTCCATGGCTTCCTTAGTTTTAGTTATTTCAGCACTAAGGTCGAAACCCTCTTGTCTCATTTCGTCAATGTGTCAAGGCGAGAATTCATATACGCCTAGCTCACATCAACAGCAGCCACCTCTTCAAGATCTTCATAATCCCTTGCCCATACTTGAAGCTCAGCTCTCAATCTGTCCTTCTCCGCTTCAGCAGCTTCATGAGCGGTCCTTAACGGTACAATCCACTCCTCCAGAGTTTCAACTTTATCTAAAGCATTACGAAGGTCCTCTTGAATACGAGTGAGTGATTGCACGAGCTCGCCTGAGTATTCCTCCTTCTGCCCCAATAAGTTTTTCAAGTCTCTAATCTCCTCTGAAGTGCGGGACAGTTGCTTAGCAAATGCGGACTCCAGAACACTCTTGTCTTTATCAGTCTGACTGGAAGAAGCCTTCTCTACTACCTATTCTGCCGACATGAGCCTCATCTGCCGCTTCAAGGTACTCATTTCCTCTTCTAAGGCATCTATGTCAATCCTTAGGCTATCATACTGTGCTTTAGCATCGGCCTGCAGCTCTTTTGTCTACTAATCCGTATTTGAGATCCTCTTCGTGAGCTCCATGCCTATAAAATTAATCTACAAGAAATAAACCAATCGGATATGATAAATTTCATATACGAAAATGAAAGAGGATAACATGAATCATACCTTCAAAGAGGTATGCACAACTTCATTGGCCCATGTAAGAGCACTATGGCTGGCTAGCTTGGCTTTCTCAGTGGGACCTATCAAAGGCTTGAGCCATACTTCGGGCTCACCCGTTTTCTTGAAAAGATTCCCCTCAGCTGGAACCTCTATTACCACCTGCAGCATCTCTCTGTTGGAAGACACTACTTCCCTAGCGGAAGGCATGGAAGCAGGCAGAGATAAAGAACCAACAGGTACGGAGGGTTGAGGAGCTGTAGAAGCCACGTGCAATGCAATAGGCCCTGAGGATTGAAGAGTTGAGGAATCCACGGGCAAAGCAACAACAGAAGCCGTAATAGCCAAAGGAGCAGATGAGACAGCTTCTCTTAAAGAAGCAAGAAAAACATCAGCCAATGGGAGATCATCAGGAGCAAGGTCAAAACCTTCATGGAACAAGTAATCTACAGACTTATGAATGGGGGAATGTGAAACATCTTCGAAGGTAGAGGTCTCAACCACAAACACGGAAGGCAAAGTCATGGGTGTAGACTCATCGTCCGAAACCACCCGCCTTCTCCGTGGCCTGCGCACCAAAGCACCCTTTTCTTCTTCTTCTTCTTCTACGGAACGAGACTCACCAATCTTCATCTTCGAGGAAGACGAACCAACAATAATCTCTTGGGCTTGGGCCAAAGACATCTTCGGGATAGATGAAGCAGACACCCCACGAGCAGAGAACCCTATCAAAAGGGAATAAAACAATTTAAGCGACAAAGAAAGAAGAGACTCGAGTAAGGAAAGAAGAAAGTACAAAAGCTTCACTTACCGTAGGTCTTTACATGCCAACCGTACTTCCCAGTGAATTACTTCCAAGATCTCTCTTCTAAAGGAGCAACGGACAACAATTTTTCTACCCAATCACGGATACCCGAGACATTCTCAACAGTACCCATGATTGCTGAGAGAAGAAGAAACATATATGGTGTTAGTAAAACATCTCAAGTCAGAACGAGGAAAAGTAAATAGATGTGAGCTAAATCATACTCACGTGCACGATTCCACTTCTCAGGGAAGGGAAGATTTTATTCACCCACTAAACCAACAGTGGGTACAGCAACATACCGGAGGTACCAACCCCTATCCTTATCATCTCCAGGGGTTACCAGCACTTTTTTCCTCCTAGCAGTCAGAGTAAAAACCCCTTCACGAAACAAGGTAGGAGAGTAGAGATGAATAAGATGGTTGAAAGTAAAAGGAACCAAGGCTAAAGAAGCTAAACTCCTAAGCCATGCGACAACTCGCCACACAAGCGGACCAACTTGTCCTAAACAGATATTGAAGAAACGGCAGAATTCAATTATGACTAGATCAATGGGAGGTCTAAACCCTAGAGTAAAAGGGTACGTATAAACAAAATAATATCCCCTCTTGTAAGACGTTATTCTTTTATTACTATTCGGAATGTAGACAGGGAAATCAGGCCTCCAAAAACACTCCCTACGAACAAGGGAAATCTGACCCTTAGTTATAAGGGTTGGATACCTTTTGACACTCTCAAGGGAAGAAGATTGGTATACGAGAACTTGATTATCTCTAGCAAAGACAAACTCAGGAGGAACAATTTCATCAACTGCAGGTTCACAAAAGCGTTCACCTCTACCTCTAGACAAAGACCGATAAGCCCTAAACCTCGGAGAAACTAGAGACCTAGCGGAAGGAGGGGAAACTATCTGAGAAGAAGAGGAGCCTCTGGAATGAGTGGATACTGGACTCCTAAGTCTACCACCCCTCCGACTCCTAGTCGGAGCAGAAGATGGCGTTAAATTTTCAATTTCTATTACTCTCTGAGGTTGATTTGAAGAAGACATGTTTACAAAGGCAAAAAAAAGTTCTTTACAAAAAAGACGAAGTTAGAAAGTGTTTCGTGGAAGCAAAGAAAAGAAGAAAGGTATTTATACTTAAGGACAACCGTCAAACATGGAAAAAAAGAAAAATAATGATGAAAAGTCATAATTGATGGTGTCACTTCGGGACTGACGCAGCCGCAAAAAGCCCTAAAAGGTGCCGAGTAAATGCAGAATCAATCCGAGAAGGACACGTGGTATGAGCATTAAATGGAAATGACAAATGACGCCTATGATTCAGAGAAGGGTACAATGTTTCGAGGTAAAGCGGAGGCAAAATATTCCCGCCATAACTGCGTATCCACTTACCAAATATTAATCGATAAATATATGGTAACTGGGGGAACTATCTGTATTGGTAAAAAAGAGTTTCACATGTAAGCCTACTCTTGACAACTCAGCCAGTTATGTGGACACAAGAGAACGCGGCAGCTGGATGTTATTCTTTGAAGAGGTACGGAACAAAGAGGCACGATTCAATAAACCCTCGAGCTCATCAGCCACGGGAAACTCAACATGATCAAGACAGGGAAGAGACAAGGTAAATATGAATCTGGACAAAACTACGGGCAGATTCAAGAACCCACAATTGATTACTCGTACATTATGTAACCGTACCCCAATTACCGTTATCCTTTGTAACGCCCCATTAATGTCATAATTAGTCATTAATGGGCAATCATAGAAAGAGTTGTACGTTATATCAAGGAATTTCTTATATAAGGGAGGGGAATATAGCTTGTAAAGGCATCTGATTCTCGAATACAATCTACTTTGCTTTTCTATATTTCTGCAATATTGTCTATTATTCATTTTTCTCTATTTCCTTGATTATCAGTAACCCGTGTTCATCCTAGAAATAGCTTTGGTCAAAGGATCTAATTCTTTGGTTAAACAATAACTTACCTTGTTATCCTTGAAGAAAATCTCTCTTGAAGCTCCTCAAAATCGCCCATGCCAAGATGAAAATGGGAGAAGAAATGAGTAAATTCCCGTTTTAAAACATTCTGCCCAGGCCGATATCCGTACCTGCGATCCACCACTCGCACCTGCGATTCCGCAGGTGCGCCCAAATTCCCGCACATGTGGCCTCCTCAGCCCGAGCTAAAACTCGCACCTGCGCCCATTGTCCGCATATGCACCATCGCAGGTGCGGAAATTCCATCGCACATGCGCTCCCAGCCAAGCCACCAAAACCTCACATCTGCGGCTTCAAAGCCGCACCTGCGGCCCAAGCCTCGCAGGTGCAGTCACACCAGATGATAGCAACCTCAGCCCTTCTTCAAACTCCAAACATGATCCGTTAACCATCGGGAGTCCACCCGAGGCCCCCGAGACCCCGTCCAATTACACCAATCTGTTCCACAACATAATGCGGACTTGCTCGAGGCCTCAAATCACATCAAACAATGCTGAAACCACGGATCGCACTAAAATTCAAACTTTAAGAACTTGAAATTTCAAACTTCTACATCCGATGCCGAAACCTATCAAATCACGTCCGATTGACCCCAAATTTTGCACACAAGTCATATTCGACATTACGGACCTGCTCTATCTTATGGAATCGCATTCCGACCCTGATATCAAAATTTTCACTTCCGGTCGGATTTCTCAAAAACCTTAAAATTTCTATCTTTTGCCAAATGACTTCAAAATGACCTACATGCATCCGAATTCACTTCCGATCGCGCTCCCAACTCCAGAATCACCATACAGAGCTATTCCCAGGCTCGGAATCCCAAACGGACATCAATAACACTAAAATGCGCTTCAAGCCAAACTTAGGAAATTTCTTCAAAAATGATGACTTCCACAACACACACTGAAACGTTCCCGGGTTATCCAAAACCCGATCCGGACATATGCCCCCGCCCGAAATCATCATACGAACCTGCTGGAACCTTCAAATCCCTATTCGGAGGTCGTTTACTCAAAATTCCAATCTTAGTTGATTTCTCCAACATAAGGCTTCTGAAATGAGGATTTTCTTTCCACATTAACTCTAAACTTCCCGAAATTCAATTTCTACCACACCTACAAGTCATAATACCGGAAACGGAGCTGCTCATAACTTCAAACCGCTAAACGACGCGCTAGAGCTCAAAACGACCGGTCGGGTCATTACATTGTCCCTCACTTAAACAGACGTTCGTCCTCGAACGTGCTAAGAACTGCTCTAGAGTTATCTGGAATTACTACTTAACACTTCGAGCACCTGCCCGTGCTACCACAACCCAGTTGAGTACATTAGCTTGATCAAATCTGAAGATTTCTTCTTTTATCCATATAATAAGCTCAGAATCCATTCAAACACCTTTGCTGCATACCTTTGTTGAATCAGCACCATGCACCGCATAATTCATCATTTAGCCACCATGACATTCCCTAAACCTTAATAGCCAAAATTTCACGAATCTGATGCTCCCAATGCGCCTTATGATATATATACATACATCATGCTATAATGATGACGATACCACCACAACGGATGAGATGTGTAGAAGTTCATAACCAACTGCAGAGTTAACCAAACATTGAACCTTTCCTCTTGACTTAGATCATCATCTCATTGGGAACCAAATAATGTAATTGTCCTTCAATGTATTTTACATAATCTTATCGCACTGATCCCTTATCCAATAATCTCGTCTCACCCAGTATGAACTGCTCAGACAACGAATCACCCCAAACATGACCAACAGTCTCACATGACACCACAACGCGCCAATAGACCATAACTCGAACATGATACATAAAGAAATGACTCAGGAAAAGACTACACGATTCACGCAACTTATTATGAACTCTTGTCAGGAAATAGAAAGTAAAACACAAGAAAAATAAATATAGGAACCTTACTCATCATCACATTGTTTTTGTGTCCAACCCGATACATATAACATACCCATGGCGACATGCCACCCGATCCACACATAAAATTTACATAAGAAGATACACACCGAGCTAAATTGCTCATTACCACAAAATATCAAACATCGGTCTAAGTGCACAATACCATCCTAGGGAGACTGATAAAGATGTATGCTACAAATCTCAAGCACAACTGAGGTGCGATATATATATACACTTTGGATCTCAAGAGCTATCCTGCTCACATAACATCATCACTACGCGGGACCTCAACACATAAGAAATTATCAAAGCGTTTCATAACTGACACGGCACCATCATAACATCACATGAATTTGACGAAGACGGAACAACACCTGATATTCCAACACCCCTCCTTTAGGAGCGCTATACTGAAATGAACACATCTGCCTCACATGAAGCCCAAAATCCTGTTTAAACCCATTCACACACTTCAAGCTGATTATGCTCGCACCGAACTATGATAGTAGCTATAACTGGGTCCATATTAACCCACTTCCTCTCATAACACGTAAGAACAATCATCATAGCCAAAACAAACACCCCACAATCCACAACCAAATGAACTGAACGCCCTCCAGGAATAAATTCTCAAGTAAGCAATATTACACTTCCTTATACTGGGTCTAAATCATCCATCAATCAGGTGAATACCTTCCACACTTATACCATCTTCCCGTGGTCACGCCCCCACGACCTTCCACGAGGTAACAAGTCTGCACACACATACCACCGACCACACTAATGTCGCAAAACACATCAAGAACCCATGACCAGGGTACAAAGCCTCTTTCAGGTGACACTGAGGATAACACCAGCTTACTCTGAACTTTCAAATCCCCTTTTCTTGCTCCCCTGAGCCCATGACATCCTTGCCAACACCGAACCGCAATCTCGATTCTCACCCCCAGTTACATATTGTTTACTGCACCTAACATGCCAATATGAGATTGCGCAAGAATTCCATCATAACCCTGAAGCACTAGCAGGGGAAACACCTCATCATATAGAAACCTCTTACTTACCTCAATTCAAGAGAACAATAACAACACTCAAGTGAATTTTCAAAATCACCCAACCTGCAAATCCATAAGTAGTGGTTTGAACCACCATAAACCTTTCGGGATCCGCCTACACCTGACAGGCCATAATACTTGAATGTTTCCAAATAAAATCTATTTCGACGGCCCACATGCTTTGCATACACCGACACAAACCACATGCATAACTTAATCACATCGAAGGAACTGATCACTGCCATAAATGTTCCATTTCAACCTTGGCTAATCAATCTATCTTCTTTAATCATATTTAATTGCCTCAGGAATAATAGTAACTTCCTTCAACTCATAGCAAGCTCAACCCTCACTCATCCTAAGTGACCTCGATTTACGAGAACATGCCGCCTAAATCCCGCAACCCGTCTCATACCCTCCTGATAATCTTTCTACAACCCGGAGTTTATTTCTCTCTCCTCCAATACTATCCTGCACGCTGAAAATAATATAGAACACTCCAACCATTTTCCCTCTCTCTGAAACTACGCTGCAAAAGCTCAATTCTTAATCATACTGCTGCCTGAAACCCTTAAACGCCGCATTCTTAACTTTTGAATTTATTAGGACCTCCCTATTGAGAGTCACCCACTCTGACTGGCCCCAAATACAATCAACTCCAAGGCACTTCTAGCACATGAACATCCCCTCAATGAAGCACGTGACTGAGTCACTGCCCTTATAACTCGCCTATGCATTAAGCATAAATTCTGAATCTTCCAAAGCCTAAGCCCGGTCCAATATGGCCAACTTTTGCACACATTCACAATTACCATTTTACTTATTTCCCCTTAGCTGAAATAACTTGCCAACACGCCGACAATCCGCAACCCTATGATAACACAATCCTGCAACCCAACTGCAGGTGGTGGGACTCCCCTACTTAGCCCGAAGCTACTCCGTGTACCATTCTAGACCCTGCTGAGATCCTTTCTCCTTTGTTAACATGATTTTTTCTTAACCAATCCGTCCAATTCTTCTGAATTCCCCTGTCCGCATTCCCTAAATACTCAAATTCACTAGCATCATTCACACATTCTGCCTCCTACTGAATAGCCACCAGAATCCCTCACAGAAACTTGCCAACCACACAACCTCTAACCTACTCACAGGAGATAACCCACCTATGGAAATCACCAACTGACACTTCCAACGACGATGTACTGCACACTCTCTACAACATCAATACCCTATCATGCGCCTTTCTTCCTCTACCAACTTTACTAGTCCGTCCGCTCCTCACGGACGTCAAATGCGCTATAACATCTTCAAATTCACCGCCACATTGCGTCATTCTTCATTCCTAACAACTCTTCCCTGTTGTATCCAACCTTCCGCCGAAATAACCCATATTTCAACTTAAGCTCGTAGACCCAATCACCATCCACTAAAACTCTCAAACTTTACCTTAAGGTAGGCAGTTGTCTTACCACTGAACTCCTGTGCTACGGTGCCACTCTCCCACTTGTTAAACCCATTCCTTTAAACAACTACCTGACTTTTGTTCCCTACACCCGACCTTTTAGAAAGGGAACCACCGCCTGGAACTTTTCACATGTCTTCCTTCATCATATGCTGCCAAATTTCTGCCTCAATTCAATATCACTCTCTGCAACTCTTAAACCAGCAGTTCGCCACAACTTCAAACTCTCCGAAGATCATTTATCTCGAGCTGCCTTCATTATCAACATTTATCCAGTACTGAACCACCGCAGCTCACGGTCTCTGCTAACCGCATTATTCAATACTTCTTCACAATGCTCTGACCCCATGCAGCCGAAGAAACCATGGCACTGACGACTTAACACCTTCCATTCGATCAAGGACGACGATAACACATCACAGGTGAATACCCCACCTTACTTGAAAACACCAAGTCTTACTACTTTATCAACCCCAACCGGACCATTCATAATCCCAATGCCTTTCCTCTACCGAAACTAAATTACCAAAATCTCGAAATCACACTCTGAGAAGACCTCCCATCAAACCATTCATCAGGACTCAACATATGGGCAAGCGTTCTATCATCATATCGACATTGCGTGATAACCAATCGCAAGCATCATAAAAATGTGAGCATAACATTAAGTCCTCAGAATGAAAGCTACTGGCTGAAACAACATATTACTCTTCTGCATAGAGACGACAATAGCCTCAATCAACTTCGCAGGGAGAAACATACCGCACCACACCCATAGCACCATTTCAATTCCTCAAATTCCCGATTCATAGCAAGTGCTTCGCGACGCATAATATTAAGTAGGAATAAACATAGGCATAAGCCTTAAGGAATCAAATCGCACGATGAGGAATCAAGAAGGGAAGTACACCTAACAGCCCTGTAGCCTCTCGAAGATAAGTACAGACGTCTCCGTACCTATCCGCAAGCCTCTACTAGACTTGCTCATGACTCGTGAGACCTAAGGGAACCTAGTGCTCTGATACCATGTTGTCACGACCCAAAATCTATTAAGGTCGTGATGGCGCTGGACACCATCGTCAGGCAAGCCAATCATTAATTAGTTGAAATAAATTCATGTTTTAACATTTTTGAAATCATTACCTTTAACTTATTACGTAATAACTAAACAAAAATATGTTAAGTAAATACGACAGTTTAATATTCCATTCTTATAAAATACATCCCATACACATCCCAGGACCCGGTGTCACAAGTGCATGAGCAATTTCTAAGAATTTATGCAATCATTACAAAGCTTGTCCGAGATACAAATTGGACAATGGAATTTAAACAAAATGAATACAATACGAGGGAGACTCTATCAGCTGTGGATCGCCTCCGGATGATACAGCTCGGCTAAGTTGCCAAACCAGCCACATCGCTGTGAAAGTACTTGTGCAATAAAAATTCATAGCAAGTGTAGCATGAGTACGAAAACAATCTGTACTCAGTAAGTATCCCGCCTAACCTCAGAGAGGTAGTGACGATAGGTCGAATTAGACACTTGCTAGAGGCCAATTTAGTATAATCAAGTGAGACACTAAGCATGAATGTCATAGGCAATTTATTTAAATATGAGGGATACGGAATATCAGTTCTTCTTATATTTAACACTATAACACCTTCGTCATTTTAGTTGACAATTTGAATAATAATCAGGGATGAGAAACATCAGACTTATTTCACATTTTACACATCAATTCTTCTTCTTTTTAACTGGCAATTAAGAATTTCCTTAGGCCGATAAACATGTATAAATCACAAGAAATACGCAGCACTTATCATGCGCAAGAAATGCCAAGGGTCAAACGGCACGGACCAACAATAATAAATTGTGCACTTCCGAAGGGTCGAACGGCTCGAACCATAGATGCCTCTATTTTCCCCGCTCGCGAATCGATCATGTGACGCAGTCAACATAATAGTAATAAGGCTAACCTGCTCGCGAATCATACATGCGACTCAGGTGCTCATATGTACACATATTCGCATAATAAATCCGCATTTTTTTATCAAGAAATCAGTTCCTCAGGAAAGTGATAAAATTCTTCTTAAAGGAACACGAAAGATAGCATTTAAATCTTTGTTTTGAAACTCATTTGCCAAGTTTAATAATATTATTCGATACTATAACCTTATCAGGTATACAATTATCCACGGAGGAAATCAATTATCTTTCTAAATGATTAGAAAATGAACTCTAGTCTCCTTAGGTATTCAATTTCTATTTAGATCATATTAGCGGTCTAATATTACTGGCAAGATCACAAGTACAACAGTAAGGCATGCTTGTGGGTCCTAGACTACCCGGACACAAGAATATTAGTAGCTACGCACGAACTCCCGTCACCTCGTGTGTACGTAGCCCCCCGAAGATAATAGCACATATTTAATTAGTTCACCTAGGGGGACAATTCCCCCTCACAAAGTTAGAAAAGAGACTTACCTCGCTCCGAAATTCCATAATCGGCTTCTAAGCCCTTCCGACGACTGCAATGGATGCACAGCGCCCCAAAACTACCAAATAATGGGAAAAGCAATGAAAATTAATTCTAATACTCGTAACAAATTAAAATTATATACTTCCCCAATTCCGCTTAGTGAATTGACCAAAATGCCCTCGGGCCCACGTGCCCGGATTCCAAAATTTCTCGAAGATATACCCTACCCATAGTCTTACTAACTCACATATACAATTTACTCTAAATCCCATGCTCAAATTCGTGGCTAAAATCTAAATTACCAAATTTTCTAGGTTTTCTTCAAATCCCACAATTTCCACAAATTCCCACACTTAAATCTGAACCTAAGCCATGAATTTAACTTGAAATGAGTAGTAATAACTTACCTTGTTATCCTTGAAGAAAATCTCCCTTGAAGCTCCCCAAAATCGCCCATGCCAAGATGAAAATGGGAGAAGAAATGACAAAATTCCCATTTTAAAACATTCTGCCCAGGCCGATATCCGCACATGCGATCCACCTCTCGCACCTGTGATTCCGCAGGTGCGCCCAAATTCCCTAACCTGTGGCCTCCTCAGCCCCAGCCAAACTCGCACCTGCGCCCATTGTCCACATCTACGCCTTCGCAGGTGCGGAAATTCCATCACATTTGCGCTCCCATCCAAGCCACCACAACCTCGCACCTGCGGTGCCGAAGCCGCACCTGCGGCCTAAGCCTCGCAGGTGCGGTCACACCAGATGACAACAACATCAGCCCTTCTTCAAACTCCAAACGTTATTCATTAACTACTCGGAGTCCACTCGAGGCCCCCGAGACACCTTCCAATTACACCAACCTATTCCACAACATAATGAGGACTTACTCACGGCCTCAAATCATATCAAACAACGCCGAAACCACTGATCGCACTAAAATTCAAACTTTAAGAACTTGAAATTTCAAGCTTCCACATCTGATGCCGAAATCTATCAAATCACGTTTGATTTACCCCAAATTTTGCAAACAAGTCATATTCGACATTAAGAACCTACTCCATCTTCCGGAATCGCATTCCGACCACGATATCAAACTTTCCACTTCCGGTCGGATTTCTCAAAAACCTTCAAATTTCTATCTTTAGCCAACTGACTTCAAAATGACCTACGGGCATCCGAATTCCCTTCCGATCGCGCTCCCAACTTCAGAATCACCATACGGAGCTATTCCAAAGGCTCGAAATCCCAAACGGACATCAATATCACTGAAATGCGCTTCAAGCCAAACTTAGGAAATTTCTTGAAAAATGCTGACTTCCACAATACACACCGAAACGCCCCAGGTTATCCAAAATCCGATCCGAACATACGCCCATGCCCGAAATCATCATACGAACCTGCTGGAACCTTCAAATCCTAATTCGGAGGTTGTTTACTCAAAATTCCAATCTTAGTTGATTTCTCCAACTTCAGGCTTCTGAAATAAGGATTTTCTTTCCACATTAACTCTAAACTTCCCGAAATTTAATTCCGACCACACCTACAAGTCATAATACCGAAAACGGAGTTGCTCATAACTTCAAACCGTTGAACGACGCGCTAGATCTTAAAACAACCGGTCGGATCGTTACAACATTAGGGCACAAGATACCACTAAGTAACAATTTATCTATTTTACTAGTCTTTTAGCAAATAAATAATCTAAACCGGATAAAAATAATAAATTAATTAATCAAAAAAATATATATGCAACAATAAAAGTAAGTAATTAACATTTTTTTTAACAACTAATAACAATTTCTCTATTTTACTAATTTTTTAGCACACTAATACTATAGTCTGGATAAAAATCAACAAATTAATTAAATCGCAAAACAATCACGAAATAACATTGAGCACATTAAAAATAACTAATAGGCATTTTTTATACATGAGTTTTAACAAAAACTAAGTCGGAATACCTCGATTTAAAGTTTTTGGAAAGTTGAAGATTTGGTGATTTGGAGCCGAAACGAGCAACCCACTACGAGATAACGCCTAGCTAGGATGTGGGACCGAGAATCTATACTTTTTGTTGGACTGGTGGGCTCCACTCGAGCTTTTTTTGCTTAACAATTGGGGGAGGGGGGGAGGCTGTTTCTCTTTTTTTAATTGGGGGGGTGGGAGGGACCATTCTGTTTTGCTGGGGAAGGGGAAGGGACGGTTATTTATGTAAGTATAGCGCCTTAGGTACGGGCGTTATACTATAGTGCCTTATGTTAAGGTGATATACCTTCCCGCCCGTTTGAGTTCAAATATAACGCCTTAAATAAGGGCGCTATACTTAACTGGGCAATGACCGTTAAGGTATAGCGCCTTATAAAAGGGCATTATATATACTATGGTCATCAGTTTTTTTCCACACATTTTGGTTCTTTGAGTCCAAAAGAATCACATTTTGATTTCGGACTCCATTTTCCAGCTATTCAAAGTCATTCATTTGTTAATATCACATATGGTCCACAAACTTTAGCCACTATAATACTGAAGTCACGAAACTATTTTTTGTTACGTTAAAGTAATCAAATTATATGTATATTGCTTACAAATACACATGACTTAAAGGTCAAATTTGCAACTTCAGTCATTCGTCATGCATCATGTGAAAGCTATATTTACATCGCAAAATAATAATAAATTAAATTTACAGTAAAAATATGTAATTTAAATTTAAAAAGTAAAAAAATAATGACATTATAGAAAAATAATTGATTAAAAGAACATGATGTACTTTTACAGTAATATCTTTGTAACTTATGATTTTGTTATTGCGGCTTGATTTTGTTGGAGAAATATACTTTCTTTAGCATTAAATTTACCTGCTTAAGAAGTTTAAATAGAAGGTGCTTAAAAAGGTGAAAAAAGTAATAAGATATAAATAAAGTGATAGGTTTTGAATTCAATATATATCAAATCTAAAATGTTACTACTAAGTTGCATATCAATGTTAATTTTAGTATTCAAATTAGCACAGGTTAAAAATATTACTCCATTAATTTGCTAAAAAAAATTTAACTTCTCTTATTCTTTTTACTTAATAAAACTTCTTGAGCATTGAAAGAAACATAACGCTTCTTAAACTAAATAAATAAGTAGCTAGAGTTAATAAGTGATTTATTTGGGGGAAGGAGTGTTTTGTTGTTATGGAGGGGGTTGATGTTTGGTGTTAAAGCACCGAACTCTCTTCATAGTCTGTAACGACTCGGTCGGTCGTTCCGAGAGTTTAGCCTCGTTTTCCCTAATTCTGCTTCACTTTTTGTGTTGTTTAGCTCATCTATGTTGTGTTAGGTCGTTTGGTCCGGGTTCGGAGTGGTTGTGGAGAGAAATGAAACACTTAGTCTTTTAACTTGGTTAAGTAGTTGGAAAAATCAACCAGCAGTTGACTTATGGGTGAATGATCTCGGAATGTGGATTTTATGGTTCGGATAGCTTTGTTAGGTGATTTGGGGCTTAGGAGTGTGTTTGGAATGTTGTTTGGAGGTCCGGAGTAGAATTAGGCATGAATTAGCGAAATAGGATTTTTGGCGATTTCCGGTCGGTTGTGGAAAATTAGCTATCGGGGTCGGAATGGAATTTCGGAAGTTGGAACTGGTTCGTATTATCATTTGGGACGTGTGTGCAAAATTTCAGAGCATTCGGAGGTGATTTGGTAGGTTTCGACGTCGTTTGTGGAATTTGGAAGTTTCTAAGTTCTTAAGCTTGAATCCGAGGTTGATTTGATATTTTGGTGTTGTCTTGAGTGGTTCGAAGGATTGACTAAGTTTGAATGAGGTTATGGGATGTGTTGGCATGTTTGGTTGAGGTCTCGAGGGCCTCGAGTGAGTTTCGGGTGGTTAACGGACCAATTCTTGGTTTTGGAAGTTGGTAGATTTTCTGGTTTTTTGTTGCAGAGAATTCCTTCTTCGCGTTCGTGAGAGGGATGCCGCGTTCGCGAAGGGTTATTGGGAGCTGAAGATTTTTGTTCATCGCGTTCGTAAAGGGGAGGACGTGAACGTGAAGCTCTGAGAGGAGTATGCATCGCGTTCGCGCTCAAGGGCACGCGTTCGCGAAGAGGAGTAAGACAGTTCAGGGCCCTAGGGTTTTGGGCTACGCGTTCCCGTGGAGTGGTACGCGTTCGTGAAGAGTAAGGGTGGTAAGGCATCGCGGTGCTGTTGTCGCGTTCGAAAACAGTAAAGTGGAAAGATAGTCGAGTTGTTCTATGCGAACGCGAGAAGGAGGTCGCGTTCGCGATGAAGAAAATACCTGGGCAGAATATTTAAGTTCTAAAAACGAGGGTTTTAGCTCACAACACCAAAATTCATTAGAGAGTTGGGGAGAAGGCGAATTTGGAGGGGGTTTTCAGTAGAGTAATTGGGGTAAGTGTTCTTCACTCAAATTTTATTTAATTCCATGATTATGTTTAGAATTTTATCATTTATTTGGGAATGTGGGGTGAAAATTGGGAGAAAATGGAAGAAAAATTGGAGAAATTCTTTTGGGGATTTGAATGGTCATTTAATGTCGGATTTCGATGAGTTTGATATGGGTAGACTCGTGAGAGTGTAAGGATTCTAGTTTTGTAATTTTTTTTCAGATTTTGAGATGTGGGCCCGGGGGTCGGGTTTGGCCAATTTCAGGAGTTTTGATTAAATTTAATAATTTTCGCGTGGGTTTTGTTATCTTATCATGTATTGATGGTATGGTACTGATTTTGGTTAGATTTGGAGCAATTGGAGGCTGAGTTAAGAGGCAAAGGGATCGCGGGTTAGGATTTTGTCCTGTTTGAGGTAAGTAACGATTGTAAATCTAGACCTGAGGGTATGAAACCCCGGTATTTCATATTGTTTTGATAAGTGAGGTGATGCACATGCTAGGTGACGGGCGTGTGGGCGTGCGCCGGTAGGGATTGTGACTTGGTCCGTCCCGTAGCGACTATTATGCCGCATATTTGACTAGAAATCATATGTTATTCCGTATTTTAGAGATTATTACTATGTTTTGGGCTGTAAGCTATGTTTGGGGCCTTGTGCCGACCTGTTTAGAACCTCAGGGGTATTTTTACTAATGTCCTCACAGTGTTTTGATAGAAAATATATTCTTAGTCATGATTTATACTTGTTTACTGTTTAATCTTGTTCATTACTCCATTTTAAATATATGGAAAGTTATTTTGGGCTGAGTCCCCTGAGTTGTATTGAAATGCCCGAGTGTCTTGTGAGGTTGATGACTGAGTGAGGCCGAGGGCCGGATTAGGAGGATAGTTAGGGATCGGGCTGCATGCCGCAGCGTTATATATATTTAAAGATCGGGCTGCATGCCACAGCGATATTTGTTGGATAGGGATGCACGCCGCAGCGATATTGGATCGGGCTGCACGCCGCAGCGATATTGGATCGGGATGCACACCGCAGTGATATAACGCTTGGGATGTAGGAGCCCCTTCGGAGTCTGTACACCACTAGTGAACGCAGTCGACTATTTATGGATCGGGCTGCACGCAACAACGGTTATTATATGGCACCTATTAAGCGTGAGTACTGTGTGTGAGTGTTGATTGATGAGAGTTAAGTCACGAGTGACTGAGAGGCTTGCCCGAGAGGCTTTATTTGTGAGAGATACTATGCCCGAGGGGTTTAGTTTTGAAACTACTATTTTCACTCTCCTTTACATTGAGCCTCTATTGATAATGTGGAATAAATTTTTTATACAAGATTTTAATGGAAAATTGGAGTTTTCATGAAGTATTCGAAAATCTAAATTCCTGATTTGATTCATCTATTTACATTGTTGTTCATGTTATGAAATTACATAATTTTAAATGCTCGTCACTTCACTCAAGTCTTTAGTTATGATTGTTACTTACTGAGTTGGCGTACTCACGTTACTCCCTGTACCTTGTGTGCAGATTCAGGTGCCGAGGCTGAGTGATAGTTGATCTGTTATCTCTGGAGCATTTTCGGAGACTGCAAGGTAGTTGCATGGCGTCCATAACCTTGTCTTTCTCCTTCCTATTTTTCCATTCCTTATGTTCTCAGACTTATTTGTATTAAGGAAACAGTACTAGATTTGTATTACTTCTAGTTGCTCATGAATGATGACTCCGGGTGTTGGGGCTGTGTTTAAATGTTTTACCTACTTTTACTGTTTCGAAATGCTAAAACGGGAAATTTATGAAATATCGGATAGTATTGTATTAAATGGAAAGTTCCTTATATCATACGTAGTGGATTGGCTAGCCTAGTATCATGATAGGCACCATCATGGCCAGGGTAGTTTTGAGGTCATGACATAGTTGGTAGAACTTGTACTGACATTTAAGTTAATTATCCTATTTTGGAGAGTGGCAAATTGACAAAATCTGGTACTGACTTTTGTATTAACTCCAGTTCATATTTATCCTCATAAAACACATAAAGATAATATAGAATTGAAGTCTGGTCATATCCATTTACATTCAGTTATAAACTCTGACCTAGATAATGTAGCAAATGTATTCCATGTGTTGGTGGTGTTGTCACGACCCAAAAGCCATTAGAAGTCATGATGGCGCCTAACACAAGCCAACAATTAAGTGATTAAATTCATTACTCATTTTAGTATTTTTGAAATCATAATTTCCTTCAATTAAATAGTAAGAGATAAAATTTATAGAGTACATGACAATATTTTACAACTTTAATAATGAACAAACCATAAGCACCCCCAAAACCCGGTGTTACGAGTGTATGAGCATCAACTAGGGAATACAGTAAAATACTATATCTGTCTGGGATACAATTAGACAGGAGTGTGTAAATTACTCGGATGGAGACTTTGTGTGTGTTGCGGACTCGTAATGTAGAATACAGCTCACCTAAGTCCCCGCAATAATCGTACCTCTGCGTCCATAAGGCCACTAGACATATATGCACCTGCAAAATAATGTGCAACAAGTGTAGTATGAGTACGTAAACAAACGCATACCCAGTAAGTATCCAGTCTAACCTTAAAGAAGTAGTAACGAGGGGTCGACTCTGACACGTACTATGGGCGAACCATAAAATATCGATATTATAATTAATCATGGGCTATGTAGAAACAGTTGAAAACTCAAGAACGAGAGAATAAATAAACAATTCTTCTACTAATATAAATTCCCAAATTTATTATCATCATTTAACAATTTATATTGCAAGTCAATGAAACAATATCATTTATTATTGGTTTCAAAGATTTATCATGCGCAAATCATTCTGAGGTCGGATGGCCCGATCCAACATATAATATTTAAATTTTGTACTGCCGAGGATCGAACGACATGGACCATAGATGCATTTATCTGCTACCGAGGCGTTCGGCCCGCACCACAAAAAGAGAAAATACATCAAAACAACCAATTCAAGATTTATTAAGGGACAAATATTCAAAGAATTACCAATTCTCATTAACGGTCAAGTAAATAAAGTTTAACCTATTACGATTCCTTTGTCAAGTTTCAAATGATTTAAGAAAGTAAATTAACATCTAAGGTGCAAACATCGCAAATATAACATGATTTGGGTCCTGGACTACCCGGACATAAGCACAATTAGTAGCTACGTACGGACTCTCGTCACCTCGTGCGTACGCAACCCCCACAAATAAAAGCACATAATAGTTTGATTCACCTATGGGGTTAATTCCATCTTACAATGTTATAAAGGAGACTTACATCACTCCGAAATTCCATAACCGGCTCCCAAGCCTTTCCAGCAACTCAAACCGACGCCCAACGCACCAAAACTAGTTAATAAATATGTAAATCCATAAATATATACTCTAAAACTCATTATAATCCAATTTACAATAATTTCCAACTCCGCTCGAAAATTTAGTAGTGGGGCCCACATCTCGGAACCCGACGAAACTCACAAAATATGACAACCCATTCAATTACGAGTTCAACCATACTAATTTCATTCAAACCCGACCCGAATCGGTATTCAAAACTCGAAAATTCATTTTGTGAAATTAAATTTCTTCCGATTTATTCTTGAAAAATCAATAAGCTAACGCCGGAAATGAAGATTAATCCATGGAATAAAATCACAAATGAGTCAAGAATGCTTACCCCAAGTCTTATGGTGAAATTTCTCTCCAAAATCGCTAAATCCCGAGGTTCCCAACTAAAAATACGAAATAATGGCTCAAAGGTCCAAAATAGAGGACTTATAACACTGTCCCGACTTCCTTCTCTGCGTTCGCGAGCCTTCCATCGCGTTCGCGATGAACACAATTCTCAAAAGCCATTTTCAAACTCTTCTCAGACATGCTCTAGTATAATGGTCATAACTCTTTGTACAAAACTTCAAATCACAAATGGTTTCACTTTCTGGAAACTAGACATCAAGGGCTATAACTTTTATATGTTGATAATCTCCCAATTCTTTATAGATTGTGAGATATAAGCTTCCAAAGTTAGCCCTGTGCAGCAGAGATTTCCAAACTCTTCCCGAACAGCCTGTATCCACCATAACTTTTTGTACACAACTTCAAATGACAAATGGTTTACCTATCTGAAAACTAAACTTTCATTTTTGGATCATCCCAGATTCGTTATAGATTGTGAGATATAAGCTTCCAAAGTATCCCAAAATGATCTGATATGACCCGAAACATATCTGATACAAACCCGAAGCCCCTGGGACCCCGTCCAATCACACTAACATGTCAAATACATAACACGAACTTGCTCGAGGCCTTAAATCACATCAAACGACATCAACATCATAAATCGCACCCCAATTCAAGCTTTATGAACTTTAGAACTTCAAACTCCTACATTCAATGCCGAAATCTATCAAATCTGATTGACCTCAAATTTTGCACACAAGTCATAATTGACATTACGGACCTACTCCCACTTTCGGAATTGAAATCTGACCCCGATATCAAAAAGTCCACTATCGATCAAACTTCCCAAAGCCCTTCCAATTTTTAACATTTTCCATATGACCTCGAAACGACCTACAGGCCTCCAAATCCACATCCAGACACACCCCAAATATCAAAATCACCATACGGAACTATTCCCATGATCGGAATCCCAAACGGACATCGATAACATAAATATCAACTCCAACCCAAACTTAAGAAATTATTAAACCTTCAAAATGCCAACTTGCCGTAATAGGTGCCGAAATACTCCCTGGCCACCCGATACTTGACCCGAACATACTCCCAAATTCGAAAGCATCATACGAGCCTATTGGAACCTTAAATTCCTGATTCTGAGGTCTTTTACTAAAAATCCGAACCTTGGTCAATTTTTCTAGCTTAAAGATTGTGAATTTGGAATTTTCTTCCCAAATCAACTCCAAATTTCCCGTAATTCGATTCCGACTACACATACAAGTCATAATACCTGAAATGAAACTACTCCAGGCCTCAAACCGCCGAACGACGCACTAGATCTCAAAAGACCGATTGGATCACTACATGTGTTTATTGTTAAAGTTTATTGATTGTTACATTTATGGTCCAATATTACTCTATGACGATGTTCATATTTTTCGCACTCCTTAAGAAAAATATGTAATAGGTTTAGTTTGTTAGAATTTGTTAGCTTTAATTGGAACAATAAGGATATAATTGAAAAGGAAGTAATATAAATAATATCTTGGTTTTTAATCGTTAAGTATTTTAAAACAAATTCCATATATTAAAACGACTAATCATCATACTATATTATAAATGTGAATACCTAAGTGTAATGTTAATTTACTAAAATGTCTTTTAAATACTGAATGATCAAATTATCCTCTATCTAAAAAGTAAAGTACTTCTGTATAAACCGCTACAGCCCGCATACATTAAATTAACCTCTCTTCGTATTCTCACAGTAAAGAGCATTTGAAGAGTTACAAAAAGTGTATTTTCATATAGACCAAATTCATCTCATTGTATGTGAATAGCCTTTCTTCATTAAAGTATTTAATGATGTATTTAAAATAAGATAAATTTAAGAAACATTCTTGTTGCATGCTAATATTATGACCAGTAAATACTTTCATATTTGATGTCTTTCATTATCTTTTTCCTTTCCGATTTTACCATTTTCTGATCATATTTTTCTTTCTCACTTTCTTGAGTTAGTATTTTAATTTAATTTAATCAAACTTCCACCTTTTTTTTCTTGTTTCATTATTTTCTGATAAGATTTTTCTTATATTCTTCCCACGAAGATTATATTGTTGCTTAAGAAATCTTTTTATCCCTTTTGATTGAGATGTGGAGCAATTATCATAACCTTGTTGCATCTCTTCTTCTTAAATTGCTTTTACCATTCAAACTCAGAGCTCTACATTAACAAATATATACACAATACTTCTCGGAGCTGGTCTACTGGTGCTTAGCATCGTACATGGACTACCTAACAAGAAAGCAATGAAGAAGATTATTGAATATCATCTGAATTTGTAACGATCCGGCCGGTCATTTTGAACTCTAGCGCTTCATTCAACGGTTCGAGGCCTTGAGTAGTTTCACTTCAGGTATTATGACTTGTATGTGAGGTCAGAATTGAATTTGGGGAAGTTCGGAGTTGATTTGGAAAGAAATCTCTAATTTCAGAATATCCAAGTTGGAAGAATTTACTAGGATCTGACTTTTGAGTAAACAACATAGGAATCGAGATTTAAAAGTTCCAATAGGTTCGTATGATGATTTCGGACTTGGGAATATGTATGAATTGGGTTTTGGGTGACCGGGAACATTTCAATGCTTATTATGGAAAGTTAGCATTTTGGAAGACTTTCATAAATTAGGGTTGAAGTGTATTTTGATGTTATCGATGTCCGTTTGGGATTCTGAGCCTAGGAATAGCTCCGTATGATGATTATGTTCTTAAGGGCGTGTCCGATGTGGATTTAGAGGTCAATAGGTCATTTCGGGGACATTTAGCGAAATTTGGAAATTTGAAGGTTTTTTGGGGAAGTTTGACTGGGAGTGGACTTTTTGATATCGAGTTCGGATTCTGATTCCGGAAGTTGGAGTAGGTTTGTAATGTCAAAAATTTGAGGTCAATCTGATTTGATAGGTTTCGGCTTCGGATGTGGAAGTTAGAAGTTCAACAGTTCATTATGCTTGAATAGATGCACAATTTGTCGTTTTGATGTTGTTTGATGTGGTTTGAGGCTTTGACTAAGTTCGTATCGTATTTTGGAACGTATTGGTACATTTGATTAAGGTCCCGAGGGCCTCGGATGGATTCTGGATGGTAAATGGATTGAGTTTGGGCTTGGGGAAATGCTGAAGCAGCTGTCATCTGGTGTAACCGCACCTGCGACGTTTTGGCCGCAGGTGCGGAGCCGAAAAAGTGGCCAAGAGGGCCATAGAAGCGGTTCTGGCTAGGGAAGGCTGAGACCGCACGAGTTTGGCAGAAGCGGGACCGCACCTGTGCACGTGGGCCACATAAGCGAAGGCGCAGAAGCGTGGTTGGGGTCGCAGATGGGGAGTTGAGGGGCCTGAAGGAGGATCGCAAAAGCGGTATTTTGGTCGCATCTTTGGAACCGCAAAAGCGGTCTAATGACCGCAGGTGCGAGAGGTTGCTCGGCAGTGTGTTCTTCAAAGAACGAGATCTGCCCCATTTTCTTTCATTATCTCTTGGTATGGGCGATTCTTGGGGATCTTTCATCATCAATGGAAAGGTATGTTATCCCCACCTATTGTGAGTTAATTACATGGATTCAATAAGGATTTAAACATGAAAATTTATAAAAATTGTGGGATTTTGAAGAAAAACCTAAAAATTGGTAATTTTGGAATTTGGCCACGAAATTGGGTATGGAATTGGGAATAAATCATATGTTTGAGTTCATAGTGTTATGGGTCATGATTATCTTCAAAAATTTTCGGAATCCGGGAATGTGCGCCCGAGGGTAACTTTATCGACTTTCTAAGCGGAGTTACAAATTGTTATAGATTTATAATAAGTATTAGAGTATATATTTATGGATTTGCATATTGATTGACTAGTTTTGGAGCGACGGGCATCGGTTTGAGTTGTTAGAGAGGCTTTGGAGCCGGTAATGGAATTTCGGAGCGAGGTAAGTCTCTTGTCTAACCCTTTGAGGGGGAAACATATTAAGTGTTATGTGCTACTATTTGTGCATGCCATGTATGCACGAGGTGACGAGAGTCCGTACATAGCTAAAGCATGTTTATGTCCGGGTAGACTTAAGATTTTATCATACAATATTTGAATTACTTGAACTTATTCGGTTGAATTAATTAATTGAAAATATGATTGAACTTGATTTAAAAATTTAATATGTCTTAGGCCCTGCCTTATCACTTTAATTATTAGCAAGAAAACTGAGAAACGATTAAGGTTATATTCACTTTGTGCTCATGTACTGTATTGTAAACACACGTCTCGTAATTCGGTAACTTCCTTCGTTTCTTCTGGAGCGGGTCGAACGCCTCGACAGTATATAGATTCATCTATGGTTCGTGCCGCTCGATCCTCGGTAGTGTACACATTATTCTGGGTCGAGCCGAATGACCTCAGCAGAATCGTGTGTTTTGCTAGTAGATCTAATATACACAAGATAAACCTTCTACTGATGCCCGACATTTTATGGTATTTCTTACTTTATTAGTATTGACACTTGGCATTTTTCTAAGATATTAAGGTAGGATACATAATCGAGAAATTTATGTTTTAAAGGAATATTTGAAAGATTATGAAATTTACAGATTTTCCCCACTATTATTGTGCACATCATATCTGTTATGAATTATTATATTATTTTATTGGACCTCTAGTAAGTATCGGTGTCGACCCCTCGTCACTACTTCTCTGGGTTAGGCTAGATACTTAATGGGTATGCGTTGATTTACGTACTCATAGTTGTACTTCTGCTCTAAATGTGCAGGATCTACAGGTCATTTGGTGGTCATCTTGGCGCGTAGGCGTGCCGCTTGAGGAGACTTCATGTGAGCTGCATTTCAGGTTATGCACCACATTCCACCAAGTCTCCCTTGTATTACTTATTTTATCATGTCTTATACATTCGGGACAGGGGTTGTATTATATTTTGTACTCCTTAGAAAATGTTCATGCACTTGTGACACTAGGTTTTTACTAGGGGTTTAGCATGATGTTTCTTAGAATTTTTATTATTTCACCCTGTAAATTCTATTTTGTACCATTTAATTAATGGAAGCTATGATTTCAAAGTTCTAAATGAGAAATTAATCTGATAACTCACAATTGGCTTGCATGACGACGGCATTAGGTGCCATCACGACCTATAGTGGATTTTGGGTCGTGACAGCTTGGTATCAGAGCATTAGGTTCACTTGGTTTCACAAGTCATGAGCAAGTCTAGTAGAGTCTTGCGGATCGGTACGGAGACGTATGTACTTATCTTCGAGAGGCTACAGGGTTGTTAGGAGAACTTCCCTTCTTGATTCTTCATCGTGCGATTTGATCCATTTAGGCTTATGCCTTTATTTCCTTCCTACTCATTCTTGTACGGTGTTGAGCCTCGTGTGAATTGGGCATCGAGGAGTTTCTGTGGTACTACATACATGGAGCAAGATGTTTCTCCCTACACATTCGAGTAGGTTATTATCGTCTTCTTGTGGAAGGATGATCTGTCATTTCAGCTCAGTAATTGTATTTCTGGTGGTGTTGAGGCTATGCACGGGTTGCTATGATGTTCATAAGTTTTTATCACAGTATTGATGTAGTGGTAGGGTGACTGTTGATGGATCAAAGTAATGAATGAATTGAAAGGAGGATTTCTCAGTGCACGATTTGGAGGTTCAACATTTAATTCCAGCAAAGGAAAGGCGATCGGACTATAGTTGTTCAGGCATGAGTTAGTAGGGTACCGAGACTTAATATTTAGAATGTGGTGGAATTTTTATTGGTGATGTGGTGTCGTCGTCCTTGTTTGAATGTATTATAGTTTGCCGGTGTTATGGTCTTCGATTTTCCCTCGGGACAGGGTGTTGTGAAATAGTGCCTGAGAAGCGGTTGTCAGAGATGGCGATGTGTAACGGTTTCAGAATTGAATCGGTGTTTCTAATGCGAATGGCTCGAGTGAGATGATAGTCGAAAAGGATTAGATTTGGTAGTAAATTATCAGTTTAGGCGTTGCAGCAAGGGATTTGATTTGAGGAAACCTTTTGGCAGAAACGTATGAGGAATGAAATATGGGGAGGGGTCTCGCGGTGGGTGAATTACTAGCAGGCCAATTATGAAAAGAAGAGGTCGAGAAGTCGCTTAATGGATATGGTTTAATCGAAGTGAGAGTAACAGACTAACATATGAATTCTGTGAAGGATAGCCACGTGCCTTGAGAAAAATTTAGAATGATTTGGAGAATCGTGGTGGAAAGTCACTATGTCTACAGATTGTATTTGGGATGGAGACTACGACACTGAGGAAGATTAAATATGGCAGAAATGATTTGGCTTGGAATGAAGAGGGGTGTAAAAGCTTGATTTTTGTTATGGGATATGACGTGACTTCGAGTTTGAAATGTATTGTTGAACTTTCAGTTGATGTCAATAGGGAATGAACGAACTTGTATAGAGGGAGGACGAGTATGGGCTCAGGAGAGTTACCAATTTCGGCATGGAATTTCCACAAGTGGGTATCTCCTATGAGCAGATTAGCGGTTGCGTGATGTTGATGAAGCTTCTACGAAGAATTTACTTGCTACCCGGTAAGAGGTCGAATACGTGATTGTGGCTGATGACGAAATGTTTAGCCAAAAAAAAAGATTTCGAGAAATTTGGCAGGTTGACGGTGCAAGATCACGGTAATTGAGGAGGAGGAATCATTGTGGGCTCTTGATCACGCTCAACTATGTCTAATAAAAGACTAAGCGGGCGTTACAAATATAATCTGGGGTATTATGCCCAGAGTCGATCCCACAGGGAGTTAACGTATCATGCAAGCTGTCAGAATACTAAACTTTCACTTGGTGTTGCTTAAACTACTACAACTGAATGAAAATATTAAAACTGAAGATTAACTACAATAAGGTGTAAACAATTGTAACAAAGGTCTAAGGTTATGGTTTCCCCCGTCGGTGAACTTCCTTCTCGGATACTTCTTATAGTTTGATTAGTTGTCTCTATCAATCATGAACACTCTATCTACCATAAATCTCTCTCAAGTAATTATGATAATTTACTAGACGCACTCTCTCAAGTTACGCTAGCTAGATTGCATTACAGTTCACTTTAGATTGCACCCGAGGTATCGTTATCTCTAATCCAACCTCTAAACCCTCGGTTATGACTTTCGTCTATACTCCGGGAGTGATGTTGTTCAAACAACTACCTAAATATGCACTCTCTCTCAAGTAGATACATAATAAATAGGAACAGCTAATTGTGGGCCCTTCAATCAACTACGACAAGAACGTAGTTGAACGAATATAGATTAATCAACCAATCAAAACTATATTAATATCACAATAAGTTTATCCCCCAATGGGTTCCACCAAAACCCTAGATTAAAAAAATTAGCTACTCATATTCATAAGAATNCAGGCGTCTCTTGTCTCTAATGGAATCTCCTCTTCAAGTTGTGTTTATGGGTCTATTTATATGTTTGGGACAAACCCTAAACATGCAGGAGACTTCTATTCAAACCGGGAAACACTTAAGATCTTCAAAACTCGAATTAGACCAGACCAGAGACCTGGCTTTATGGCCCAAACGCCTGGATAAAGCCAGGCCGGGCCTGGCGTTATGGCTCTAATGCCTGGATAAAGCCAGGTCAGGCCTGGCCTTAAGGCTCAAATGCCTAGATAAAGCCAGGTCTGGCCTGGCCTTAAGGCTCAAACGCCCGGCTATAGCCCGGTACAACCCTCTTCGCCTCTTGAGCGTATTTTCGACGTTTTTGCATCCATTTAGCTCGGCTTCCATCTCCAATTCACCTACACATGAAATAGACTCCATTATGCACATACAAAGTGTATTTTTATCATTAACGCACATAAAATGTAAGGCA